>JAOXYA010021715.1:0-13432 GCA_028565675.1 Sorex palustris | reverse complement strand
TCTTCCTTTTCCTCCTCCTATCCCTCCCCCTCCTCTTTCTCCTCCTCCTCCTCTTCTTTCTCCTCCTCCTCCTCCTCCTCCTCCTCCTCCTCCTCCTCTTCCTTCTCCTCCTCCTCCACAGCCAACCACTTCTTCTCTCCAGCTCCTTGTGAGGGCTAAGACCTCCAGCCCTCCTGCCCTGGCAGGCTTGGGTCCCAACGCTGCCATCCGCAGCTGTGCAACCTTAGATGACGCACCCGACCTCTCTGTGCCCTGGCTTTCCTGCCTCTGCCCCAGGAGTCCCTTCTTGGCCTTGTACGGGGATGGCGGATTCACGAGGGAAGACCGGGCAGACATGTGAGCCTGTGTCTGGTACACACCTGCTCGCCGCGCTCTCCCCTCTAGGACCGTGACTGCTGGGGAACGCAGAATGCTCCCTCAGAGATGCAGAGCACTGTGACCGGGCCCCAGGGGCAGAGCACGTGCCCGGCAGGCGTGAGGCCCCAGGTCTGAGCCCAGCACCGCATGCCTGCACACCCGCTCCACACCCGAGTGGGCCCTTCCAGGAGCAAGGACAGACAGATGGATCTTACCCTCCCCCTCGACCCCGCTGCTCCCCTGATCCCGGGGCTCTGGTTTCTGCAACTAGGAGAGACGGAGGCCCTGAGGTCAGGCACCCCAGCTCCCTACCTGCCCCCACCCCGATGTCTACAGTACCTGGTTAGAGCAGCTCTAGAAAAACCAACGTGCCCCCTAAAACCTACACAGCACAGGGCTGGAGCAATAGCACAGCGGGAAGGGTGTTTGCCTTGCACGCGGCCGACCCGGGTTCGATTCCCAGCATCCCATAGGGTTCCCTGAGCACTGCCAGGAGTGATTCCTGAGTGCAGAGCCAGGAGTGACCCCTGAGCATCGCCGGATGTGACCCAAAAAGCAAAATAATAAAAATAAAACCTACACAGCACATAAGGACTCCAGACCCCTGTTGGCCCAGTTCCAGACATTCAGTCTGAAGCTCCTGAAGCCAGAGGTAGGGGGTGAGGGGACAGCCAGGGGCAGAGCCAAGACAGGCCAGCCCCGCTCTGTTGGCTGGGGTACAAGAAACAGGGGTAGTCTTATTTTTTTATTTTTTGCTTTTTGGGTCACACCTGGCAACGCTCAGGGGTTCCTCCTGGCTCTGCACTCAGGAATGACTCTTGGCGTTGCTCGGGGGACCCTATGGGATGCTGGGAATCGAACCCGGGTCGGCCATGTGCAAGGCAAACGCCCTACCCGCTGTGCTGTCGCTCTAGCCCCAGCAAGGATAGTCTTGAGGGGACAAACAGGAGCCTGGTGCCCAAGGGGGCCTGGCCACTGGCTTCTGGCAGGGAGCCCACGGAGTTCGGCTGCGAGAACAGGCCCGTTCCGGTGGTCTCCTGCCCAGTCGGCCCAGGTGGCAGGCACAAAGGCAGAAACGGGGAGATGATGGGGTGTGGCTTTGCTCCCGTCCAAATGGAATCAGGAACTGCAGCCTTTCGCTACCACATCATTTCCACGAGTCCACAAATATTATTCTTAGGATTTCCCCTCCCCCCCTCCCCCCCCACTGAACTATTGCTTCTCAGCCTGGTGGCAAGAGCAGGGGGCAGCGTGCCTGTGGCCACGAGCTCTCTGCGCCCCCTAGTGGACAGGCGGGCAAGTGTAACGAGTGGTGAGAGTGGGTTTTGTTGCAGGTGCCAGTGGGGTTGTTCACTTAGGGTGGGGTCCCCCACAGGCCTGCCCTGGCAGTGCTCAGGGGCCACCAGGGCTATGCCCAGTGGCACTTGGGGACGAGTGAACCAGGGCTATGCCCAGTGGCACTTGGGGACGAGTGAGGCGTGCACACAGTGCCGGGATGGAGCCCAGGGCCTCATACACACGAGGCCCACGTTCCACCACTTGGCTCTGTCCCTGGCCCTGGTAACTGCAGCTAGGAGGAGGCACACGCCAGGCTGGAGACAGGCCCACACTCTGTCACTCCAGTGGGCACATCCCAGTGGGGTTTTGGCGAGTGGAATCAGAACCCAGGGAGCAAAACAGCAGTGGGGCGCACGCCTGAGGCTGGAGCGAGGCCCCCACCAACTGCTGCAAAGACACAGGCCGTGGGCGATGCTCAGGGCTGATTCCTGGCTCTGTGCTCAGGGGTCACTCCTGGTGGGGCTCGGGGGACCCTCTGGAGTATCAGGGACTGAACTCGGGTCAGCTGTGTGCCAGGCAAGCGTCTTACCTGCCGTGGGGTTGATTTTTGTTTCTTTTCCTCCTTCCTCCAGGCTAACCTGTCCTTGCTTGCGACTGCAGAAACTGGACCCTAACTCATGCCTCTCTCTGCATAGCTTGTAGAAATTTCCCCCAACAAAATCTGGTGGGCGTTGTCGGGGGCGGGGTGGGGAGGGAGGGAAGGGCGGAGGGCCATGACAAATGACTCAACCAAACCCAGCAGATGTCCACAAGCCCTGAGGAGTGAGGAAGGCCCCATGAAGGCCAGGACAAGTCCAAAAGAGTCTGCTGCCCCACAGAGGACGCCGCCACCATGCCTCACTGGGAATGTCTGGGCAGGGCCCAGGCACAGAGCAAGGGGCCTGCACCCCAGAAGCAGGCAGGAAGCAGGCTGCCCCTGGCGTTCCCCCGGGCCCTTGCACGATGCCCAAAGAGCGGGCAGGAGACGCTGGCCAGGGGAAGGAAGAAGCCCAGAACTCTAAGCCGGGATGCTGAGCCGCTGCACAGACAGGCAGTAGGCCCAACGGCACCTCTGGTAAGGGCCCTGTGATCCTGTCTAGAGAGGAGACCCACGTCCCCACAGGGAGGCAGAGGCAAGTGTCCACGAGAGTCACCCAGTCCTAGGAGGCCAGACGGGGAATACGGCCAGGGGGTCTGAGGCAGGGGAGACACCTGGGCAGGGAGGGGAGAGGGGGGCAGCCCATGAGCAGCCAGAGTCCAGTGTGGACAACAGCCAGGAAAGGGAGAGGATGCCGGAGGAGGAGGAGGAGGAGGAGGAAGAGGACGAGAAGGAAGAGGAAGAAGAGGAAGAGAAGGAGGAGGAGGAGGAAAAGGAGGAGGAAGAGGAGGAGGAAGAAGAGGACAAGAAGGAGGAGGAGAAGGAGGAGAAAGAGGAGGAGGAGAAGGAACAAGATGAGGAGGAGGAGGAAGAAGAGGATGAGGAGGAGGAGGAGGAAGAGGACAAGAAGGAGGAGAAGGAGGAAGAGGAGGAGGAAGGGGAGGAGGAGGAAGAAGAAGAGGAGGAGGAAGAGGAGGAGGAGGAAAAGGACCAGAAGGAGGAGGAGGAGGAGGAAAAGAAGGAGAAGGAGGAAGAGGAGGAGGAGGAGGAAGTGGAGGAGGAGGAAGAGGAGGAGAAGGAGGGGGTGGCGGTGCTGGCAGCAGTGCTCCCTGGTGGGAGGAGGAGAAGGAGGAGCAGGTGGAGGAGGAGGAGCAGGAGGAGCAGCAGGAGGAAGAGGAGGAGGAGGAGGAGGCAGTGGCGTCGGCAGCAGTGCCCCCTGGTGGAAGCATCTCCAAATACCAAGGTCGTGCCCTCTCTGCTGAGCCGACCCGCCTTCCCTCTGGGCAACTGGCTATTCTGCATTATGGTTCACTGTGGAAATGCCCAGGGGCACTCAGCACGCTTCCAGCCACCCGCAGCACAGAGAGATCTCCACGGACATGGACATTTCCAGCGGTCCACATTGGTCCACGAAGCCTTGCTTGGAAACTCCAGCCCCCTGGCCAGAGATGACACAGGGCTGGGGCACAAGTGTCTGATTCTGGTTCAACCCCGAGAACCATGACAGTCCCTCCAAGCAGGCCAGGGCATGTCCCTGGAGACACCCAAGCGCCACCAGGCCGGCCGTGGTGGCCCCTGGCACCACGAAGCCCAAGAAACACCAGATCTTTGGACCCCTGTCCAGGTTTGGTGACCAGTGAGTATTGCTGGGAGTGGACCCTGTGCTTGAGAGGTCAGGGAGGAAGGAAAGAAGGAAGGAAGGAAGGAAGGAAGGAAGGAAGGAAGGAAGGAAGGAAGGAAGGGAGGAAGGAAGGGAGGACAGCTTGGCTCTTTGAAAGGAGTCCAATTCCTCCACACTGCCCTGTGTTCACCAGGCTCTGAAAGGGATGTGGCCACGACACGAACAGGGCAAGCCTTTTCAGGGAGATCATGGCTTTGAAGCATCTGACTTGCCCACGAAGGGTTCATGACAGAGCCTTGGCCCTTTCTACTCCACAATGAGCTCCTTTTGGTACAGAAAGCAAAACCAAAATGCCAAAAACCCACCCAGAAAGGCTTGTGGCAGTGACTGCTGATGAATACGTATGAAATCGCACTCACGGTCCCAGTGCACACAAAGAGTGTTTGAAAACATACTAGGAGTAAATGTTATAAAAAAAAATATGTGGGATGCTGTGGCGGCAATATCATGGCTCTAAAAATACACAAACGTGATATTGCTGAACTCGGAGAAGGTGTAGACAAAGACAACAAATGTGCTTTAGGGAAACAAGTCTTGCAAAAAAAAAAAAATCCATGCCTGCGTTGTACAGGAAAGAAATCAGTAACACACCTCACGGTTTACCAAGGGCCTCAGTTCTGCCCCAAACTCCCTGCTTACGGGAGAAGCTGACTGTCTCTTTTTCATAAGTGTTTATTTTCCCGTGTCTTTGTCTCATCACTTCTAGCCATTGGCATCCCAAGCAATTCTGCAATAGTCACAACAATTCTTGGTACTAAACTTTACTCCAATATAACTGTTCATGGGGGGTGGGGGAAGGGAGAGAAAGAATGAGAAAGAGAGAAAGAGGAGAGAGAAAGAATTACTGATCTCAAAGTATTCTCGTCGATACTGGTAAACTGGAGAATTTTTCTCTGGTCTCTATTTACTTTCTTCTTTTTTGGGGAAGGGAGGTCGGGGCCACACCTGGCAATGCTCAGGGGTGACTCTATTTTTGGGGGGTTCCATTCCTTTTTTATTGATGATATACACTGATAATTCTCAAAATTGTTTATCTAGAAAAATCTTTCTACTTTTTTTTGCAGTTTGAGATTTCTTTTTTTTTAATTAATTAATTTTTCTTTATAATAGTGAGACATCATGAGGTACAGTTGCAGACTTACACATTTTTGTGCTTGGGTTTCAATCACACAATGATCAAACACCCATCCCTCCACCAGTGCGCATTTCCCACCACCCTGGATCCCAGTATCCCTCCCACCCCCCAGCCCCCATCCCACCCTGCCTCTGTGGCAGGGCATTTCTCAGGGGTGACTCTTGGCTCTGCACTCAGGGATCACTCCTGGCGGTGCTCCCTGGAATGCTGGGGATCAAACCTGGGTGAGCTCCGCGGAAGGCAAACATCCTACCCCCTGTACTACCTCACTGGCCTATATACTTATTTTCAAATGTAGACGGGGCGGGGGGGGGGCAGGAGGATGGGGTGTGGTGAATGAGTAGGAGCCCTACTACTCCCATCAGGTCCACCACCTGCCTTGCTCGCTGCTGGTCCTCAGCCTGCAACTCTCACCTGTGGGCAAAGGGAATTCACAAACCTCAACTCAGGGTCTTGCCATGAGCCCAAGAGAACCTCAAGGACTCTTCATGAATCCTGACTTAAGAACTCCTCCAGAGGCTCCTGTTACCAATGTTTGTGCTTTTGCAATTAATCATTCCAAGTGCAAGACAAGGACCTGGTTAAAAAAAAAAAATATCTGTGTGAGCCCCGGCAGCCAAGGACCTCCGGAACCAGCCACAGCCATGCTTAAGACCACTCTCCATACGTTTGGACGAGCCTCACGCGTGAAGGGACCGGCAGAGGAACCCAGGTGTGTGGGACCCGGGGCTGAGATCTCCAAGCTTGCTCGAATCGGGACTGAGTGCGACCCCTTATTATCTAGTTCTTACTCTTGGAGAACCTGGCAGGCTACCGAGAGTATCCTGCCTGCACGGCAGAGTCTGGCAAACTCCCCGTGGCGTATTCGATAGGCCAAAACCAGTAACAATGATGGGTCTCATTCTCCTGACCCTGAAAGAGCCTCGAATGTGGCACTTTCTAAAATCTCAGGGCTAGGACATTACTGGTGCCTGCTTGAGGAAATCGATGATCAACAGGATGACAGTGATACAGTGATCTGTGTGATAAACAAGACTTTCCGATCTCCACAAATCAGCTGAAGTTTACAGATCTGAAAACATGAGACCTTTGTAAATAAAAGTAACCACTCTAAAACAGAAGCGTTTAGCTTCGTTAAACATGATTAAATCAATCTTGTAATTTACTTTTTTTTTTCCTCAACTAATGGCCTGACATTAATCTCTTACAAAATCTATTTCGGTTTGTATTCACACATCCCGCTGCTCACCAAAATATGTGTGTGTGGGCAGTGGCATAGGTGAGCCCACAGAGGACAAGGGAAGACAGGACCGTCTGAATCTCACTCCAATTTAGGGCAAATGCTGTATTATTGGGACCTTCTCAGGCTCAGAGAGGTGAAGAAGAGAGTACAGAACAGGTACGTTAAGAAAACGAGGCTCTTCCTGCCCTATCAGCCCAGAATTCCTTTGCAAAGGATGCCTTAGGGGCGGGGCTGGAGCGATAGCACAGCAGGTAGGGCGTTTGCCTTGCACATGGCCGACCGGGGTTTGATTCCCAGCAACCCACATGGTCCCCCAGCACCGCCGGGAGTAATTCCTGAGTGCAGAGCCAGGAGTAAACACTGCATCGCCGGGTGTGACCCCAAAAGGGAAAACAAACCGAAACAAAAACAAAACAAAGGGGCTGGAGTGATGGTACAATGGGTAGGGCGTTTACCTTACGTGCGGCTGACCTGGGGTTTGATCCCCAACATCCTGACCTGGGTTCGATCCCCAGCATCCCATATGCCCCCACCCCCCGTCCTCTGTGTTCCCCCCCCCCCGAGCACTGACAAAAGTGTAGAGCCAGGAGTAACCCCTGAGCATCTCCAGGTGTGACCCAAAGAACAACAAAATGTTTTAAAAAGGCCACTGGGGTTAAGGCGGGGTGGGGCAGTGGGGGAGGGCTGGGGATGTGGTTCAAGTTGTAAAGTTCCTCTTCAAGCCCCAAGTTCCATCCCTGGTACCCTCCTGGCATCCCTGCACCCCTGGGTACGGTCCCCAGCACTGCCTGGAAGGCACCCCAGCTCCATTTGGGGAGACGCTGTGAGACTTATGGAGGAACAACAGGAAACATGGGTCTGAGAAATATGGGTCCAGCTGGTCTCAGTTTTCTCCTTTGTACAAAGGGAGTAGCCAGCTTGGCTATATCCCTGGACACAGGCCCAGGAGATAATACAGCGGGGACAGCACTTGCCTTGCATGTGGCTCACCCGGGTTCGATCCCTGGCATCCCATATGGTCCCCCAAGTACCAGCAGTAGTTCCCGAGTACGGAGCCAGGGCCCCTAAGCATCCCTGGGTATTGTTCTCCAGCATCCCTCCCCACTAACACACGCGCGTGCGTGCGCGTGTGCGCGCGCGCACACACACACACACACACACACACACACACACACACTCCAGAGATTTATGCCAAGAGGCAACGTTCCATCAACCCACTGTGGAGGAGCAGATGTGTTCCGCCCACTTCCTCCCTCCACTCATGAGTAAGTGGTACCTCTGGGGGGGTGAGGCAGGAGCTGCCTGGGGTTCAAACAGAGGGAGCCGAACATTCTCCCCCAAAGGACACAAACTTGTTTTCCTGTTTCACAAGGGCCTAGTGGCTGGGTCTCATTCACAGAGGATTTATTTCATAATGCCGCACTTGAGCACGGCTCAAGGACTAACTCGTTGGGATGCCCAAGTTAACATCTGCAAAGCCGCATTTGTAGGAGTCCAAAATAAACACGGAGCATGAAAATCTATATTTTCTGCTTTACCAGATAGCAAGAGAAGCCTCCAATGAGGCAAATATTAAAAAAAAAAATTTTTTTTAAATAGTGAAAAAGCCCACAGAAATTCTGCACAAGTCCAAAGATCGGTTCCTGGGTTAAGTATTTCCAACTGCGCCTCAAAATCTGGACGCTTCAAAAGAATGGAAAAAATATGAAGCAGAAGGAGCAGCTTCTGTACGAGGCAAACATGTCAGAGAGTAAAGATGATGAGTTGAGGAAAGCATCTGGATGTCAGCTCTCGAACTCGGAGCTTACGGATCTCATTGTACTGTCCCGCAAATCTGTCTACAAGAAACAAAACCCACTGACTCAGAAGAGTAAGGCCAAGGACAGGAACACACAGCTCTCCACAAACAAACAAAGGTGGATTCTAATCCACATGTTTTTTTATTTTCCCTCCCAAAAGATAGTAGCACTGCACTGCCCTCCCGTTGTTCATCGATTTGTTCGAGCAGGCACCAGTAATGTCTCCATTGTGAGACTTATTACTGTTTTTGGCATATCGAATACGTCACAGGTAGCTTGCCAGGCTTTGCTGTGCCGGCAAGATACTCTCGGTAGCTTGCCGGGCTCTCTGAGAGGGGCGGAGGAATCGAACAGGGCTCCGCCCGGGTCAGCTGCATGCAAGGCAAGTGCCCTACCCGCTGTGCTATTGTTCCAGCCTGGATTATTATTATTAATAATAAGAATAATAATAAGAAGAAGTGCATTCTGGCCACCCATGGTTTCCCATCTTTGGTGAGATGCCTCTCAACTGTTGTGCAGGGGGTCCCAGGGGTCACTCCTGGTGATTCTCAGGAATCCCTTTTTTCGGGGGGGGTCACACCCGGTAATAAAAAGATATATGTATTTATCTAACCTGTCCATTTTTTTTTTTTTGGTGGGGCCCACCCTAAGCAGTGCTCAGGACTTACTTCTGGCTTTGGCTCAGGGATCACTCCTGGTGGGGTTCGGGGGACCGGAGTGGGTGCCAGGGACGGGACCCAAGTCAGCCCCTGTGCAAGGCAAGTGCCTTCCCCACTGTACTATCACTCCAGTCCGGCTATCAGATTGGCCCCAGCCCAGAAGTTGTGGCAATCCAGGCTGTGGGTGACTCACTCTGGTGACTGGTTGGGTGAGCAGAACATGAGACCATCCCGAGGGAGGGGTCTCTGACACGTTCCAGCTCAAGTGTGCCTGTCCTCGGGCCCACAGCCCAGTAAGTAGCCCACCTCGTGGGAGGAGACCCTTCCCTGCTCCTTTGGAGTTACCTGCCCACGCAGACAGGGAGACACATGTCACATGGTCTGTAACTCCACGAGAGGGAAAGAATCTGAGCCTGCCAACAATGGACTCCTGGGCACATCTGTCCAATAAAGGATCCGCGGGGCATAAAAGGACACAAGGCAGCCCTGTGCGCCCATTATGGGTGGCGCGTCAGGCTGCGGGCAAAGAAAGTGCCGACTGAGTACCAGACAGTGACCGGCATCAGTCCACGGGCAAACGAGGTGCCAAGTAACAAGACGGCAACTGATCCATCATCCATGGGCAAACAAGGTGCAGAATAACAGACAGTGACCAGCGTCAGTCTGCCAGAGAACAAGGAACCGAGTAACAGACACGGACCCGTGCGTGCATCAATCCGGGGAAAACGAGGTGCAGGATGATAGGCTTCTGGCATGACTTCCAAGGAAAAGAAAGAAGCATGCGGGGTGGGGGTGGGGGGGTGTGAATCAGAAAAGCTTCTGATGTGCGGACACATAAGAAGGAACGGTCAGAAACCAATGGACAGGGCAGGCTGTGGAAGGCCCCGGCCGAGGTCAGTGTGTGTGCGAATTGGCCCGAGCAGGAGAGTTTCAAGCGCACCTCCTTCTGGAAATTCCTTCAGAGAAATTATTAGATGGAAACTGTGAAACTATGCGAGAGCGAGAGAAAGAGAGAAAGAGAGAGAGAGAGAGAGAGAGAGAGAGAGAGAGAGAGAGAGAGAGAGAGAGAGAGAGAAATAAGTCTACATAAGCAACTTTTTCTTTTCCTTTGGGGAGCGGGTTAGAGGGGCTGAGGCTACACCCAGAGGTGCTCAGGGGCTGTTTCTGGCTCTGTGCTCAGGAGCGCTCAGGAGCGACCCCTGGAGGCAGTGTGGGGTCAGGGTACAGGTACGGGACTTACTCAGCCTGGCAGAGCAAACAAGCCCCTTTACCCTGCACTGTATCTCCCATCCCGGAAATAGCAAAGAAATAGAGTCCTTTATGTGCTTTCAACCAGACAAACAAACAAATAAATAAGAAGACAGTTATTAAACAGGAGGGCTCCTCAGGGCAGTTCCCTGACGCCGAGAGAAGCCAGCCTTTGCCTTACTGCATAGTCGCTTTCTATAAATACTCTCTTCCATTGGAGCCAATGAATCTACATTTCTTTGCAGCCCCGGCTTTTATGCAAAGCCCCGAATTGCTTGCTGGAGATGTTTTCCACCTTGTGCATGTGCCCTCAGCCCCTACCTCCACCTGCCACACATACACACACACACACACACACACACACACACACACACACACACGTGTTTGTTTAGGCACTAATCGCCATAAAGACCTCATTTCAGACTTTGGAAATCACAATTCCTTGGACCAGCAGAGAAATACAATCTAGCCAGCCCCGCACCCTCCCACCCTGCCTGCAATCTTACTTCTAAGCCAGGAGGACACCTTCAGACTAGGGGGCATCAGTCAGAGGCCCGGAGGTTTGGGGTGCCTCTGTATCACCTAAAGATGCCAGGTTTTGGACCTTCCTTAAAATACTGTATTTTAAGATCCCCCCCACCCCACTGTTCATAAAGTGCTGTTATATAAAATTTATATAAACATTATATAATGAAGAGGAGAAAGAAAAGCAAACACATTTCACTTCCTCTGGGCCCGTGTCAGGGCACCAGGTAGGTTTTTGTGATGTTTGCTAGAGAGCCGGGGCGTGCCGGGGACCAGCCGTCTGCACACCCTCTCCTGGGGGAGCGGACTCTGATTTCTCTGGAGAAGTCTTCAAGCTGCGCGTCCAACACACTGACAACCATATCAAAAACAGCCACCACACAAACCCGCTTCTCTGCCTCCGGAAACCCCCACCTGGAATCTTCCAGAAAAGGGCAGATGGGGTTGGATGAGCGACACCCCCTTCTCCATCCACGAGTCGAGCTGAGCTCCGTGGGCCTCCTGCCCCTGTGTCACGCACAGACCCACCAACGACGAGAAGCCCCAGGGCTTCTCTTCCTCCCAGGACTCTTGCTGGGTGACCCAGGGTGAGTCGCTTTCCTCCTCTGGGCCCATCTCCACGACGTGTTTCAGAAAGACCTTTCTCAACTCTCCCCCATAGAGAATGCCACTCCAGGTGGCCCCATCCCTCGAAAGCCCCATGAAAACAAAAGAAAACAAGATAAAAATGGTGGCAAAGACCGTGGGGTTCTTCCGCCCGTGACAAGCTTATGACAAGTTTGCGTCATACCCAACTGGTGGACGAAATGACTTCCCAGTCTGTCCTTTAGATCCGGCTGTGGTGGCGAGGAACACGATGACAGAGAGAAACTCTCTATCCCAACCTGCCCACATTCCGGGGCAGACAGACAAGAGAGAGAATCCCAGAAGATTTCTTGGGGTCTGTCTGATGAGATCGGAGAATTTTCTCCCAGACCCGTTTCAGTGTGTTTGCTCACTTGGGGGGGCTGGGGGTGAGATTCAGTGGTGCAGGGGTGTTAAACTAGGGCTGGACACAGCAAGCTGGCCCTCCTGAACTCTCTCTCCAGCCCTTAGGTTCAGAGAGAGACATAGGCCTGGGTTACAAGGATAGTCTTCTACTGGTGCTGAATACTAAGCAAAATGGAAAGACCATCTGGCTTGGACTGAGTATTTTCTCTCTCTGTCTCTCTCTGTCTCTTTTTCCCTCCTTCCCCTCTCTCATGTTCTCATGCAATATTGCTTGGTTCTTTTGTCCCTTAGGCAAGACATCTCACGAGACACACTCCCTCCTCCCACTGTGCCCACAGCTGCCACACGGTGGCCATAGGCTGGTCGTCTTCCCTTTCCAAGGGGCACTGAGCAGGAGAACGTGCAGGTTCCACTTTCCTTTGGACTCTGGGAATCCACCTCATCTCCCCTACAAGACACAACCTAACTTATTCACCTGCATCCTGATCAGAGCTCAGAACAGTGATTTTTTTTTTTTTCAAAACATCATCCTCAGAGCTCGGAACAGTGATTTTTTTTTTTTCAAAACATCATCCTCTTACCCAAGGGGGACCACATTTCTCTAGAAAGATGCAGCAAAAACACTGGCCCTTTATGAAGCGGTCTTGATGTCACTATGATTTGTTTTTAGGCCGGAGAGAAAGAGGAGAAGTTAAGGTGTAAGCAAGGTGAGTTCTGGACTCTGGCTCAATCCAGGCCACCAAAATGTTCCCTTGTAACTCCCGGACACTCTCCAGGTATGGCTCCCAAATAAAGTTAACAACAACAACAAAACAACAACAACAACAACAACAACAAAGGTTTGTTTTCACTTTCAACTTTGTAGGTTTCATCTAGCTATAAATTCCTGAATGCCATCAAAACTAATCCTGCTAACCCTGTGGAAAACAATATGGCGAGTTCTCAGTCAACTTAGAATTGAGCTGCCATTCCACTTTGGGGCATTTACCCCCAGGACACAAAAATTCTCTCTCAAAAGGACATACACGCGCCATTATTCATGTCTGCACTCAGTGCAATCGCGAAGAAATGGAATCAACCTAGGTGTTCAATGATGGATGCACGGATTATGAATATCTGGTATCTAGACACAACAGACATACTATGCTGCTGCAAGGAACGTTGGAATTGTGCAATTTACCGCCACGTGGTTGGAACTGAAAGACGTCATGTTGAGTGAAGTAAGCCAGAAGAAGAAAGACAAACACAGGATGATCCCAATTATCTGTGGAACAGAGGATACTGGATGAGGAAATGCACCGAAAGGGGAATACCTACATCACCCTTCAGCCCAGGTTTAGAGAAGAAAGGGACAGGGAAGGAAAGAAATCGAGGGGAATGAAGAGAATGGGAAGTAATGGATGAACAAGGCATCAGGGCTTTATGGTACCCGAGTCGAGTGAGGGGAACAGCCATACATCCAAAACACACATTCAACCGCACGGAAGACATGAGATCTAAGCGGCAACCAGGGAAACTCTGTAATGTGTCTGTCAAGTTGACGGGGGTGGGATGGGGACTGGGGTGGGAAGGGAATCTGGTAGAGCGAAGCTGACACTGGTGGAGGGATCGGTGCTGAAATATTATATGCCTGAAGCTCAGCTGTCAATAACTTTGTAAACCACAGCTCTTCAATTAAAAAAAAAATATATATATATACATATTTCCAGTAGAGTCTCCTGCCCCCGCGCCTGGCTATCCTCGCCAGGGCCCCTTGGAGGGGAGAGGGTTGAGTTTTCCTCCCTGCCCCGACCAGGGCTCCGACAGCCGAAGACCTCCAGAACCAGCCACCACCATGCTGAGACCACTCTCCGCACACATGAAGGTACCGGCAGAGGAAC
>JAOXYA010021680.1:0-13433 GCA_028565675.1 Sorex palustris | reverse complement strand
CAGCCCCTGACCTTTTTCTTCTCTTTTTTTTTTTTTTTTTTTTTTTTTTGCTTTTTGGGTCACACCTGGCGATGCACAGAGGTTTCTCCTGGCTCATGCACTCAGGAATTACTCCTGGCGATGCTCAGGGGACCGTATGGGGATGCTGGGAATTGAACCCGGGTCAGCCGTGTGCAAGGCAAATGCCCTACCCACTGTACTATCACTCCAGCCCCCAGCCCCTGACCCTCTAGATGTTGACTGCCCAGTGCCTCTGGCAGTGTCCTCTTTGGACACCAAACGTCTGCAAGAGGTTTCAGTGGTTCTGAACTTGTATGTGGACTTACCACAGACACCTAGCGGCCAAAGCAGGAACTTCAGGACAAGGTCAGCACCCAACAGAGAAAGTTCCAGGGTCTGAAGTTCACCTAGAGAGGGAGCGCAGAGGCCGAGAGGATGACAATGCCCAAGGACGACACTCTCTTTTTTAGCTCTTTGAGGACACATCCAGCGGTGCACGGGGCAATATGTGCCATGCACGCCCAGGATTGAATCTGGGCACCTCGTGTGCAAAGCATGGGCTAGAGTGAGCAGGAAGAGTTGGAGAAGTGGGGCTGGGTACACTGGGGCGTGAGGCTTCCTGGTGCGGGAAGAGGACTTGGGGAGTGAGTGCTGACAGGGGCGGACTGTGCCAAGTGTCCCCGGGAGTGGAGCCCACAGGGAAGTGACCAACATATCCGGCCAAGAGGCGCTGCCAGCAGCCTTGACAAAAGCAGTTTCTGTGATCTGCTGGGGTGGGGAGCATTGGGGCTCAAGCAGTTAACAAGTACCCAGCTGCCCCTCCCTGCTTCGCTTTCTCTGCAGTTCCCTTGACCCGGCATGCAGCCAGGTTTTTTGCCACACCCGGCAGTGCTCAGGACTGACTCCTGGCTCTGCGTTCAGGGATCCCTCCTGATGGTTTCAAGGGATCAAATGTGGTGTGGAATATTGAATCTGTGTGGAGTAGCGAACCTGCATCGGCCGTGTGCAGGATCTGTTTCTTGTTTTGCAGAAGTCCCGACCCTGTTTGACGGAGGCCAGAATTTGCCAGAGCTCAGAAAAGCTCATTCCTCCCCAAGTTTAGGCTTAGCTGAGCCTCTAGAGCCATCATCATTGTGCACAGGAAGAAGGGGCTGGAACAAGCCCACACTTTTGAGAAGCCGGGCTGCTGAGGAGGGCAGAGGCCCATAGAAGGAGCCAGGTTCGGGAGTGGAGCGATAGTACAGCGAGTAAGGCATTTGTCTTGCTTGTAGCTGACCTGGGTTCTATCCCCGGCACCCCATAGTGTCCCCATGATTCCTGAGTGCAGAGCCAGGAGTAAGCCCTGAGCATCACCAAGTGTAGCTAAAAAAAAAAAAAAAAGAGCCAGGTGTGTTCTAGAGGCTGAACCAGAAGTCTGAGAGGGAGAAGGCTCCAGAGCCTGGAAAGGGCGGTGGGGTGGCCTTGGCTGGGAAATGGTCTGTGAACAACAGTGACCTCTGGACTCAACTTCTCCCCCAGCATCCCTGCTGACCTTCGAAGGCCTGCTGGGCTCTCCTGCAGTGTCCACCTGTAGGACTGCCACTGAGGCCTTGCCCTTGTCTTTCAGTGTCTTTGAGGTTGGCCCCAGGAGCCTTTGTCAGGCAGAGCCCGGGTCCAGCGGCCAGTGTGGTCAGTGCACATCAGAATCTCTACCCGCTGCTGACCTGACCATCTTGGACAAGATTCAGGAGCCTTGACAGGAGCCTTTGGCCACCCCCCAGAGTGGCCACACCCGGTTCCTTCCTTGGAGGCTCTGGTATTGCTTCCTGTCCATCTCAGTAAGGCCAGTGGACACATGGAGTCCCACGATGCTCACCAGAGGACCCCGGCTGCCTCAGCCTTCCTGGTTTCCCTATGTGTCCGCTTCACTCTTCTGCATGCATTCTACTGTGTATTTTTCTATTTATTTTTAGACCACACCAGTGATGCTCAGGGGTTACTCCTGGCTCTGCACTCAGGAATTATTCCTGGTGGTACTCAGGGGACCCTATGGGATGCTGGGGATCGAACCCAGGTTGGCTGCATGCAAGGCAAACACCTTACCAGCTGAACTATTTCTCTGGCTCTAATGTTTTATGTTTTGTTTTTGTTTTGGGGAGAAGCCATACCTGGGAGTGTAATGTACAGGGGTAACTCCTGTCTCTGTGCTCAGGAATTATTCCTGGTGGTGCTTGGGAGACCATGTGAGATGCCGGGGATCAAACCTGGGTTTGCCGTGTGCAAGGCAAATGCCCTCCCCGCTGTACTATTGCTCCAGCTATGCTGTGTTTTCTGTTTTTTTTCCCCCTGAAGCATTCCTGATCACTTACATGCTGATTTTCATCTTGATTTGAAGGTACTTCTAAGAATTTAAGTGACCCTCTGGAGGGCATCTCTCTGAAGCAGGAGAGCTGGGCTAGGCTGGTGTGTCTTCACTTCTTCCCCGGAGGATGGCGGGTTTGGTACTGTGTGAGCCAAAAGAGCTTTACAACATCTTGAACCAAGTGACAAAACTTTCCAGATTAACTGAACCCAACTACCTCTGTCTGCTGGGTAAGTCCCTTCAGAAGCATAGGGTGACAACAGTGTCCTGACATCAGGCAAGGAGGAAAATGAGTTGATTGATGGCAGGGACAGAAACCAGGATCTCAGACACGCAAGAAAGGTGCTCCACTGAGCAACAACCCTGGCCCACAGACTTTTCTTTTGTTCTGATAAAATAACAAACTTCCTGGGCTGGGGAAAACAAGCCACTTAAGAAAACTGTTGGGCTTGGGAGACAAAGCTCAAAATGCCACTGCTAATGGAGCAGTCTTGGAAACCATCCCAAAATAAGCATAGAAATCCCTGAAAGATCACCAGTGAATCTGTTCCGGAAACTGTTCCTGAAACTCTTTTCAGTGAAAGTGTTTGGATCCTTGCTGTAGTAACACTAATAAATACTATGTATCCAGCACTTAACACAGGAACTCAAATGTTGCACATTCAGAGCCTGAGCATGGACTCTGCTGCACTTCCTTACACCCACGTGGCACTTTCACCTTCCTGGATTCCATTCACACTTCGGTACAGCCAGGAGAGCGTTGACAGGCACTCCCAGCCAACCCAGCTCAATGCCCAGTATCCTAGATGGCTGCTTGAGCATCAACAGTCAGCTGGGGCCCCAAGACAAAAAAAAAACAAACACCAAAACTATATTTGAGTTTCTTCTTTTGCATGAAGATCTAGTTTAGGGGCTGGAGCGATAGCACAGCGGGTAGGGCGTTTGCCTTGCATGCAGCCGACCCAGGTTCGATTCCCAGCATCCCATAAGGTCCCCCGAGCACTGCCAGGAGTAATTCCTGTGTGAAGAGCCAGGAGTAATCCCTGTGCATCGCCAGGGGTGGCCCAAAAAGCAAAAAAAAAAAAAAAAATCTAGTTTATTTGTTTACTTTTATTTTTCCTTCCTTGCTTTATTTTTTTCCTTCCTTTTGTTTTTGCCCCACCCCCACCTCCAATGAGAATTATCTCTCCAGCAACAGTGGGAACCCCTAGGAAAAATGAGAATAATCTTCCCCAGGAACAATGAGACCCGTAAAATGAAAGCCCCCAGCAGGAATCCAGAAACAGTGAATTTCTCCCTATGAGACCCTCATCCTCCCCCCATCCCCCACAGTGACTCAGGTGCCTGTATTTTGCTTCCTCAGTGCTCAGGGGTGTCACTCTGGGATCTCTCTCTCTCTCTCTCTCTCTCTCTCTCTCTCTCTCTCTCTCTCTGTGTTTTGGGTCGCACCTGGCAATGCTCAGGGATTACTCCTGGCTCTGCACTCAGGAATCATTCCTGATGGTGCTCAGGGGATCATAAGGGATTTCTGAGCATTCCGACGGGTGTGTGTGTCTCATTGTAACTGTGGTTTCCTGTGGACATACTTGATGTTGAACGTCTTTCATGTGCTTTTGGTCATGTGTATGTCTTCCATAAGGTGTGTGCTCATGCTGTTCCTTATTCAGTAGTGGAGTGATAAGAGTCTTTCTACATGTGTCTGCACTTTTTTGTAGGTTGTGGTGGTGCAAGAGATTGAACTCAGAACCTCACACCTGCAGAACCACATACATCCCTGATCCTTTCATTTTTTATTTATTTATTTTATTTACTTTTGCTTTCCAGGCTGTGGTCAGGGAGTCTGGGGGCCAGTCCCGGAGAACTTGTTTGTTTGTTCATTTTTGCTTTTTGGGTCACACCCAGTGATGCTCAGAGATTACTCCTGGCTCTGCACTCAGGAATTACTCCTGGCAGTGCTTGGGACCATATGGGATGCTGGGGATCAAACCCAGGTCGGCCGCGTGCAAAGCAAGCACCTTACCTGCTGTACTATCGCTCCAGCCCAGTCCCAGAGAACTTGTACATTTGGGTTGAGCCTGCGCCCCAGGGTGCCGTGTTCCTCAGCTCCTGCAGTGCCGGGGACCTGGACCTGGGGGTGTCATCTCCACAGTTGTAGCCTGCAGTGTTCAGAATCCTGTGGTGATGGGCTTTGGATGGGAATGGGGGTCTCAGCATATGCAAATCCCACACCCCTCCCTGTTGTGCAATCTCCTCCTCGGACCCTGGGCCCTGCAGGCTGCATCCTGATCCCCTCTGGGTTCAGGCAGCAGCTCGTGTCAGTTTCTTGTTCAATTGAGTCTGAGAAGCCTCGATCTTTCACCCATCCGTTCTGGCTCGAAACGAGGCCCTCGGCTTGCACATTTCAGAGTCTGAATTTGGGTCTAAAACTCCCGCAGGATTGGGACTGGAGCAATAGTACAGCAGATAGTGAGTTTGCCTTGCATGCGGCCGACCCGAGTTTGATCTCCAGCATCCCATATGGTCTCCTTGAGCACCACCAGGAGTAATTCCTGAGTGCAAAGCCAGGAGCAACCTCTGAGCATCGCCGTATGTCACCCAAAAAGAAAAAAAAAACTCCCGCGGGATTGAATATGTCCTTGCTCTCACCTTTCTCTCCCTCCTGCCTTTATTTTATTTATTTTTGGTTTCAGTGCTGCACCCAACCCAACTGTGCTCAGAGCGAACTCCTGGCTCCGCACTCAGGGCTCACTGCTGCTGGGGTTTGGGTGCTGGGAATAGAATCCGGGCTGGCTATTTTCCAAGCAGGCACCCTACCTGCTAGACTATCTCTCCAGCCCAGTCCCTCCCTGCCTTTTTGGATCTCAGAAAACTCCCCCAGGGACCTGAGAGTACAGTGGATAGGGTGCTTGCCTTGCATGGGGTCGACCCAGGTTCGATCCCTCGTATCGGCCATGGTCCTCTGAGCCTGCCAGGAATAAATCTTGAGTGCAGAGTCAGAAATAACCCCTGAGCACTGCTGGGCATGTCCCAAAAATTAAAAGAAAAAGAAAGAAAAGAATACTCGCCTAAATCAAAGGTACCAACTCTAAGCAGATGTCATTTCTGGAACCTTCCCTGGCTGAGACCCTTCACCAAACACTTTCCCTTGCAGATGTGCGTCCCAAGCAGGACTATGACGAAAGTCACGTGATCACTGCCCACCGTGTGAAGAAGGTAGAGTCTGAGTCTGCTGTGAAGCAGGCCGGCCCCCATGCACCCTGCGGGACCTCCCCAGATTCCTGAAGGGCTCCCATCCCTCCGTCCCACCCCAGAGTCAAGAAGACATGGCGGGGGGGGGGGGGCTGGAGCGATAGCACAGCAGGTTTGGCATTTGCCTTGCATGCAGCTGACTCAGGTTCCTGAGCACCGCCAGGAGTAATTCCTGAGTGCAGAGCCAGGAGTAACCCCTGTGCATCTCCAGATGTGACCCAAAAAGAAGAAGAAGAAGAAGAAGAAGAAGAAGAAGAAGAAGAAGAAGAAGAAGAAGAAGATGATGATGATGATGACGACGACAATAGAGGAAGAGGAGGAAGAAGATGAGGATGAGGAGGAATAGGAGGAGGAGGAGGAGAAAAATAAGAAAAGTTTCTGCCATAAGGGCAGGCTGGGGCGGAGTGGGGAACAATCCTGGGGATACTGGTGCTGTGAAATATACACTGGTTGATGGATGTGTGTTGGAATACTGTATAACTGAAACCTAATCATGAACACCTTCATAAGGGTAAAAAAAAAATTTAAGAAGGGCAGGATTGTATATCTTAAGTAAGTTCTTACAGAAAGTGCTGGAGTCCAAACAGTCATACTGGAGTAAAGCAAGTTCTCAGAAAAGGAAATAGAATAGTGAGACCAGTGGTGACTTCCTAACCTAGGATGGCTGATCTATGACAAAGATGCTGGTGCACAGGTGGAGCAAGGAGAGACCCTTCATCAAATGGTGCCGGGAACACTGGGCAGCCAGTGCCAAAGCATGAGCCTGAATACTGACCCACAGCCTCTACAGGAAATGACACCACTGAAAAGGGAAGGTAGGAGGGGGAGAAGATGAGAGACAGAGCAGAAACAGCTTCTGAACCCTGGTGCCAGGTCCTGGGCACTGTGGCAATAGTGAAGAGGCAGGAACTTTGCACCTCACAAACTCTGGAGAAAAGGGAACCTTCAGAAATGGAACAGAGAGCCGAATGCAGAGCCTCCGGTGAGAGCAGCACAGCACCATCTCTGCCAACACACATGCAGATGCCCAACAGCCTCCACTCCCAGTGCTGCTCTTCAGGATAAACTCCCAAGCATGTAGGACCTGAGCCCTGACCAGGTTTGTCAGGGATTTCCTCAGCACTAGAGAAAGACAGGAAAGGACAAGATGTCATTCACCAGACACCCTCTCTCCTGACCCAGGGAAAAGGAAAATGGAACCTCTACAACCTGTCATCATGAGCAGGGAAATGCCTTGGGTCATCTCTGCTCCAGAAAGTTCACTCGTGGCCCAAAGAGACACAACGGTGGTCAAAGTGTGACCTTGATGCAGTTGACCTGGTTTGATCTTGGACACCACATTTGTCCCCCATGAAAGAAACTGAACATTTACATAGCTATAATCCCAGAGCACTGACCCAGGAGTTAGCCCTGGACACTGATGGATGTGACATGATTCCCCAATTAGGTCTCATTCTTCAGTGCACTGAGCACCGGTTTGCAGGCAGTTGCCTGAGTTCAATTCCTGCCCCTGCATGGACTGCCAGGAGCGAACCATGGGGTAAGGCCCCAACATAAAACAGAAACAAACAGAAAGGTTTCCTACCACCAAAGCATCTTTGATGCTAATGGGCTAAATCCACAGGCTCTGGGGCATGTGTCCTAAAGGAAGGTGGTTGGCATTGACATAGGTTTCCCAGTGAGGGAGGGTTGCCCCCACTGGCCGGAAACAGTTTGGGAGCCCGGGAAGTGGGCGGGGAGCAGGGAGGTGTGAAGGCAGTGGGCATCCTGGGCACAGTGGGGAGTGGGTGACCCAGAGAGCAGAGAGAGAGCCGGGCCAGGGCACAGTGCTTCCTGCAGGCTCTCTGGGTGACCAGCGCCCTCTTGCTCTGACCTTGATGCTCTATGGCTATTTCAGGACAAACCCTTGGGCTCTCCTGGCAGAACTGAGATGAGGCCAATCAGAGTGACACGAGAACCGACCGGGCTCAAGTGACTCCAACATGCTGGTGCTGGTGAACATGCAATCACTGTGCACATCAGATCAATGACAGGTGGCCAGAGTGTTTGTCCAGCTGGGAGGCTCTTGCCTTACACACGGCTGAGCCATTGGAGCCCCAGAAGCCCAGAGTTCCCTGAGCTCACCAGGAGTAATTTCTGAGCAGGGCACAGCCAGGAGTAAAGCTCTGAATATTGCGAAGTATGGCCCCAAAACCTAAAAAACAAACATAAAATTCCTGAATAGACAACCACCCTCCTCCCCACCCTCGACCCCCCAACTTAAACTCGAACTGCAAGAATGAAAACATCACTGTGGAACAGGACCAGAGAGCAGAGGCCAGGCCTAGCGGCATGAAACTCAAGAATCCTCTGGGAACACGGAAGCTGGGCTCCTTCCCTCCTTCGGGCCGTTGCTCACAGAACCCCCCACACCCCTCCCAAGCTTGGGACAAGCATGTGCATGGCAAAGTGGAGCCAATGCAAGGTTGAGGGCCTGAGTGACTGTCCAGAGATTAAGAATCTTGTCTCGCATCCCAGTACCCCAAATTCCAAGTCCTTGAAGAACATCACTGGATTTTTGATGGGCATCACACTGATTGTCTGTAATGGTGGTTCACATGGAGTTTGGGAAGAAAGAAGAAACAAGTTCAGCAGCAACATTCATTCATAGGACAGGGCTGGTCAGCAACCTAAGCCAGTGACCCAGAATCCACGGTCTGAGCTGGCCCGGGAGTGGCTGTTCCTGCCTGAGTTAAGCATCAGGACCCTGCTTCTGGTTCAAGGAGACCCAAGTCTGTTTGCAGCTCAGCAAGTACAGGACAAGGCTGCAGTGAGGCAGAACCTCTGCAAGCTGCACCCTCCCCGCCATTCCCTGCTCCCGCTCAACCAGCAAGTTTGGCATCTTATGTTCAACGCTGGCATTCAGTATCAAGCTCATGAAGAAGTGGTAGCATGATATATGCAAACCAGAGTCAACAATGCTGAAAACATGAGGTCCAAATATCAACAATCAAACTAAAAATGTGCCTTTCAAGGTGGAAGGCAGGAGTTAGGTTGAGAGAGAACCTGGGTATACAAGTGGAGGGAGGTTGACACTGGTGGTGGGATCAGAACTGGGCCATTGTATGCCTGAAAATCAACTATGAATAATTTTGTAAATCCATGGTGCTTTAATAAAATAAAGCTAATATTTTAATTTGATTTTAGGTTTGGACCACACCTGACAGTCTTCAGGAGCTACTCTGGCCTTGCACTCAGGAATCACTCCTTGTGGAGCTCGAGGGACCAAATGGGGTGCTGGGGGACAACCGTGGGGGGGTGCATGCAAGGGAATTGTCCTACCCTTTGTACTATCTCTCTAGTCCCTTAAGATTGATTTTTTTTATATTGGCTTTCTGGTCCCTTTCTCTTTTAGTCTCTGCCTCTCCTCTCCCTGTCCAAGGTCTGTGTTCCTTAGGTCAGCAGTTGGGAGGCCCACAAAGTCTCCCTAAGGTGACAATGTTTTCTCCTGACACATTGTCTCAGGGCTCTGGGTTCAATTTAGCTTTGGTCATTCTTGTTGATGCCAGAATTGTTTCTTTTCAGTCATGTGGACCCCTTCCATGAAACCATCCTAATTGAAAAATCAGGTGTACCTGTGAGGAGTTGTTCACCTATACCTGCCAGGCAGGACCCAGGATCCCACTAGAGGATCGATATTCTTTGTCCACTGTCCCAAGAGCACTGGCTAGCTGAGGAGGCCACCTGGAGGCACTGACCGACTACTATTCTCTGCCTTCCTTTATGATTAAAACTTATTTTCACACTGAGATTTATAGTTATGCATGGTATAGTTGTATTCATGTATTCAATGTTCCTAAACCAGTCCACCACCAGTGTGATCCTCCCTCCACCAATGTTCCAAGGTACCTACCCACCCCCACAGCCTTCCCCCCTTGGAAAGCACAAAATTCTTTATACTGTATGTTACCACATGTAGCCCACAATGCTGTTAACAAAGACATGGTCTGAGGGTTCATGGAGTTGTTCGGGGCTAGTTGAGGCTTCTGTGTGGTTGTTTTTGCTCATGGAGCTTAGTGAGTGTCTACACAGCTTTCCCATCTAAAGTTGTTGCACTCCTACTAGTCTGTCAGTACAGTGAAATTAGAAGGTGTGAGAGGTCATGTATGAAGCCATGTGCCTTGAAAGCTGCAGAACTGGACAATTCACTACTTGGCATCTCTTTGAGACCATTGTTAAGCTGAGCTGTCTCTTTGCCAGAGGATGTTGGGTGTGGGTGGGGTTTTGGGCCTCTCATCAGGGCAGGAAGTTGACCCCCATTCTGAGAAGTTTCCAAAGGTGTCATGCCAGAGAACCAGTATACCTTGGATGATTCAGTGGGGGGGTGGAGGGATTGGTCCTGTTTGCTCTGCCTCTGGCATCTTCGCCTTGTCACTCTCTGAGTTCCCCATGATAGCCCCATCTCCAGTGCTTTCAGGTCCATAGTATCCCCCATGTCCATTTCCACCCCAACCACTGGTATCCCAGGCCCAGATCTTTGGGGCCCCCCAGGCTGCCTTCTCCCAGGCACTCCCTTTTGTCCCTCTGGGTCACATCAGCCCTCCCCACTCTTGCCCTACAGAAGGTCCTCACATCTGAACCCCATGCAGGTTATGAAGGGAAAATTGATGGTTGCCCTGAGTGGAAAAGTGGGGAGAAACCAAGCACAGACCAAGGGCACAACCATGGGCAGGGCCTGGAGAGCTGTGGCGGGAGCCACTTGCTTAGTGGTGGCCAATGTAGGAGCTGCTACATTCATCAAGAAAAGATGCTACTCTTGTGTCAGTCCAAAGGACAGCATGTTTCAGTTGTTTCTCCTAACAGTGAAGTTAGATGTGCCATGGTCTGAAGGGAAGCCCTCTCGTTTCATTGGTCTGGTGGGAGACTATTTAGGGGGATGCAGACTTGTGTCTGCCCTGGCTCTTGTCTGTTTGTTCATGCCTTATTTGATTCCCTGGACATTGATAAATTATAATTTCTTAATCTTCTCTAACTGATGTCGGAATAGAAGATATCACACAAAGGGTTTGGCTTGCCTTTTAGATGGCTGATCTGGATTTGATTCTAGCACCTCATATGGTTCCCAGAGCAGTCTAGAAGTGATCCCTGAGTGCAGAGCCATGAGGAAGCCCTTCATTGTGTGTGGCCCCAATCAAAACAAATATATAGTAGTATAACCTAAGAAAGTAGTATAACCTAAGAAGCAAACCATCATTTCCTCTAATATATAACTTTTTTCAGATTTTTAATTAATTTTAAAAATTGAATTACAGTAAGATATACAGTTGCAAAGTTGTTCATGGTTGAGTTTCAGTCATATAATTTTCCAACATCTGTCCTTTCAACTGTGTGTATTTACCACCACTATGATCTCCAGTTTATTCAACATATTTTTATTGGCCTATTGACAGCAGATACTCGGCTTGCATGAGGCAGCTTGGATTCAATTACAACAGAGTGTACTCTAAGCACCCACAGGAATTATTGTGAGCGCAGAGCCCAGAGTAAGCCTAAAGCACTGTTAGGTCGGCCCAAAACCAAATGAAAAATAAATGCATAGGACTTTTCTTTACTCAAACCACTACAATTTAACAATATGTATTATCAAAGCCATTCATTCCATATGTAGGTCTTCCTTCTCTCTGTGTGGCTTCACACTGATGTGTATCTTCCATTCAGAGGTGGTCTCAGCGCATGCTGGGCCCACTTCCAGTGTCCAGTGGACACTGGACCTCTCCTCTCCCCAACAAGGTCTCTGCAGAGACAGTTCTGCTGTTAGTGGAGTTGCTCATGCTGTTGACTATTCTGTGACAAAAGGCAGGTCTCACCTTGGAAATAGAATGAGGACACCTGAACAGAATCTTACTATTTCTCATCAGCACCATTGGGTAGTGGGGTAGCCTGAAGAAAGAATCCCATTAATTTGATTACGCTGAGGCATTTTCTCAGGGCTATAATATGTAAATATAGCCATGAAGTTGTTTAAGCAATAGAAGAAGACAAAGCAGCTGACCAGCAGAACAATACTCTAGGTGACTTTGATCTCTGGCGATGATGGGTATGAAGGGGTTCCAGCCAAGGAGTCCCTCAGTCAGGGAGAGGGGAGAAGCAGAAACCAAAATCACAAGTGCCAGAAAGTTAACCCTGAGCATAAAGTGCCCAAAGGGAGGTGGGTGCTGCATGCAGAGGCTCTTCCTCACTGCAACCTTGTCCTGCCCTTGCTGAGCTGCAGACTTGGGTCTTCTTAGGTCTTCATGCCTAAGCACAGGCAGGGACAATTATTCCCATGTGAGCTCAGCCCAAAGGGTTCTGGGTCACTGGCTCAGAATTGCTGACCAGCCATACCCCACCGCCTGAAGGGTCCTGCAGGGGGTCTGCTCAGAGAGGCTTGTGTCGCTATTCTGACAGGTGGTCACTGGCCTGCCCACAGTGACCTAAGGGTCCTGTGGTGAGTTCAGGGTCAATCGCCATCCCCCCGGCTGGCTTACAGCAACAGACAAATGAAAGAACAGGGGACACCAGGTCGATTGGTAGTCAGTGATGACAATTTATTCAAGTTTCACAGAGTTAGCTATAGAGAAATCATGAAGGTTGGGGTTAACAATTATACATAGAGGTGGTTGAATTGTTAGAACCAAAGCATAGTCATTTTCAGCATGAACCAAAGTGCAGCCATTTTAGTTGTCAGTAGCCATTTTGCTATTCGGTATAATTATGTAACTGACAGCTGAACTGGGAATAAACCCAAGACCACATCTTGGGAAAGGGAACAGAACAAACAAAATTTACAATGCTTGTAGATAGTACCAACCAATCATTAAGAAGAAGGAATCTAGTGGTCAGCCAGGCATGAAAAGAATAGAACAAAGGAGCACCCCCAGATGGCACTAACCAATCAGCTTACAGGTGAGTTAGGAAAAAGAACAATGTGGTTTTAGGGTACTTAAACCCTTCCCCACAGTTGGTGGGGGTCATACTCCAACTGTTGTTTCTCGATGGGCTGTGACCCTGACTGGTCAGTCTGTAACACTCTGTCTCTGTGTCTGTGTCTGTGTCTCTGTCTGTCTGTCTCTCTCTCTCTCTCTCTCTCTCTCTGTCTCTCTCTCTCTCCCCTCCCTCCCTCCCTCCCTCCCTTCTTTCTGTAAGAACTGTCTTTAATAAAAATCTTTAAACTTCTCATGGGTGCCTTGAGTTCAAATCATGAACCCTAATATTTGAGGGCTTGTTTGGCATTTGAATAATGGCCCATGAGTGGTAGAAGAGAGTTCTGAATCCCTCCGGATGTAAGTCTACAGGGGCGTCCTCTGCTGTTGGTCTAAAAGTTCAAGAAACTGGATGCAGTATTGTTGTTCGAGACCAGGACCCTAGAGGGACGCCCCTATTGTCCTCTGTCTTTTCCGGGTTTCTTAGTTCCTCTTATATTCTTTTATTTTTTAATGAGTCACTATGAAATACAGTTACAGACTTACAAACTTGCCTGATTACATTTTGGTCATACAATGTTTGAATACCCATCCCTCCACCTATGCCCATTCTCATCACCAATATTTCCAGTGATATTGATATTTCCAGTGATATCCCACCACACCCCAATTCCCCCACACCGCCTCTGTGGCAGACACATTCCCTCTTTCTCTCTCTTTCTTGGTGTGATAGCACAGTGGTAGGGCGTTTGCCTTGCACGCAGCCAACATGGCCGACCTGAGTTCAATTCCTCCGCCCCTCTCTGAGAGCCCGGCAAGCTACCAAGAGTATCTCGCCCACACGGCAGAGCCTGGCAAGCCACTCGTGATGTATTCGATATGCCAAACACAGTAACAACAAA
>JAOXYA010021658.1:0-13434 GCA_028565675.1 Sorex palustris | reverse complement strand
GCGCTCCCCCAAATATATATATATATATATATATATATATATATATATCAAAAGAAGCTTAATTTTCAAGTTTTCCCAAGGATGCAGGAGAGACAAGGGCAGATACCAGAGGAGACAAGGTCATCAAAGTGGTACATGAGTGAAGAGCCAAGCGATTGTGGAAGGAGTCGCCCTGCCTGACAGTAGCCTCCCTGGGTCTGTCCAAACCAGACACACTTTCCAGGGAGTGGGTTGTCACACCCAGTCCTGTGGAGCGCACACAGGTGGAAGACGGTCCACGCCTTTCTGGAGATCTCTTAGCCACCCGTGTGGGTTTCCGGCACTGACCCTATGGCTGGATCAGGAGAACTGGTGGATCTACCACCTTCACTTCCCAACCAGGAGTGTGTGTCTTCCTTTACCCAGTGTTTTCTCCCAGTCCTGTGCCCTCTATGAGATACCATTAAGTATCTCATGATCTGGGCTGGAGTGACAGGGTGCTTGCCTTGTATACTGTCTTCCCGAAGCACTGCCAGGAGTAATTCCTGAGCATGAGCACAGAGCCAGGAGTAACCCCCGAGCGTCACTGGATGTGACCCCAAAACAAAAATATCTCATGATTTTTGGAATGACTGGAACATGGTGCTGTGATTCTAATCTCTAGTTCTGCATGGTGGTGGTCAGTTTATAGAAATGCAACGGTCCCTTTTGTGTTTTTTGTTTGTATTGGGGTCATACCCTGTTGTGTTTGGGGGGCAACTCCCAGCTTCATGCTCAGGGAGAATGTGGTTCAGGCAGCTGACTGGGCCTTGCACGCGATCACCCTGCCTATCCATCCTACGATCACCCTGTGATCATTCATCTTCCTGGCCCTGGGGGACGTTCCCCGAGAGACACACAGGCAAGAGACATGAATACCTGATGAGCACAAGCCAGCAGTCAACAGGGAGACAGCTGGGAAAGCCTCGAGTCAGCCCATGAGACAACACGGAGGGCTCCAGCCAGAGTGAGAATTGGAAAGAACGTGGGCACACTGGAACCCACACAGTGCTTTTGGGGGTGGAACACGAGATTGCTAGTTTGGCAATTCCTCAAGTTAAATATAGTTACTGCTGACTTGTGCATCTTAAAATGGTTATGATGGTAAATTTTATGTTATTTTACCACTATAAACAAAAGGTAACACAGACTTACTCTAGGACCCAGCAGCTCGCCCATGGGCAGGGGTGGTACAGCTCCCGGCACCGTACAGGGGCGGCCAGCAGACCAAAGGCAGCAGGACGCCAGTGTACACCCGCAGTGCTGGAGAAGTGCACGCAGCCCAGGCACAGGACCTGTCACGCTAGGGCCGGCTGCAGCCGCAAGGGGAGCCACGTCCCCAGGCCTGCTCTGCCCTGACATCATCTCTAGACACGAAGCTGATCACAGGGCCCCCAGCCAGGTGCAGGCGCACACACTGCAGGCAGGAGTCAGTGGGTTCACGGGGGGGATGAAGGAAGGACGGCGTGACTTTCTCTGGGGTCAGGGCTGGGCTCCTGCTGCAAAGGCCTGCCATGGCATTAAACCCAGAGAGCTGCACACTTCACAGGGAGACTCCTTCCGGCAGAGAATTCTGTCTGCTTTCAAGCAGAGCCCACAGTAGGATGACCCTGTGCTGCTCTGGGCCTGAGGAGGCAGCTGTGCAGGCTGGGTAGGCACAGTCTGGGCCTGGGTGGGGGCTGGGCAGGGCACGAGTGGAGCATGGGCTGGGCCTGGTGGGGCACTCGTGGGGCAGGGGCTGGTTCTGCTTTTGCTGAATTCAGAGCCAACTGAATTCCCAATAAAGGTGACTGTTGCCCTAGGGACAAGGAGCACCGACTGCCAATGGGAAGAGAAGCCTAAACAGGTTGAATCAAAGTGTATTGAAAATAGCAAACGTGAGCAGGAACGGGGTGAGATCTCTGCATGCCCAAACAGCAGGGCCTCCCCTGGTGTCCTGAGCACTACTGGGAGTGACCTGCAGGCCCTGTGCAGGCCCACCTGGAGAGGCCCCATGCCAACAGCCCCGGAGCACCCCTGTGGGACCCCACACCAGCGCTGAGATAAGGGTGGAAAGAGAGTGGAGGGGAGCTGAGCCAGCTCTAGGGGATACTGTTCACACGGCCCATGTGTGGCACCATCCAGAGTGCTGCCCTGACCCCTCCAGGGGATACACTTTGACCTCATAACCCGTGACCCATGTGCAGGGATTGGGGCTCATGCAGAGCTAAGGCAGGAGGCGTGGAGTGAGCGACAAGAGGAGATAGTGGCGGATATCACACAGTCCCAAACAGCTGATGAGACAGAGCGGAGGGTTGCACTGTTCTGGAGCCAGGTGGACTGCCTGGAGGGCTACTCAGGCCCAGAAATGACAGGTCAAGACACGGGGCAGTGACGGCAGCCCATGGTGAGCAGGATGGGAGCAAAGGAAGGCGTGAGTCCATAGGGTATGGGCGGGCCCCTCCTGAGGCAGAGGAGCCAGCCCAGTCAGCCCAGAGAGTCTGGAATTCTCTTCTCTCAAAAGTCAGGCTAGAAAACTCCAGAACCCAATCTCTGCCATGCTCATGCCAATCTCCACAGGCTTGGGACGAGTCCCTCATGCAGGGAAATGAATCTCCTGAAAAACCCAGGTATGTGGGTTTTGTGACTGAAATCTCCAGGCTCTCATGGAGTCGGGAATGGGTGACCTTCCACCACCTCCCTGTTCTTCCGGGAGCTTGCAATCACACCCACGAACTGCCTCTGATGTTGTATAAACTCAGTAACAGCCATCATCCAGAGACTCACAAATAAATCTTGGAAAAGAGCAACAAGCTTCAGAGATCCCTCCAGACTCCAAAGTCACCATCTAGTTAAAAATTTAACTCCAGCTCTATCATCCTATTTAAAATTTTAGAATTCCCAGAGAATTCTCATAGTTTATGCCAGTGATGTACCAACAGTAACATACAACTTTAAACCCCAATTTGTTGAGGTTTAAAGTAGAAGGCAACTGATCTTGATTATATATAGATATATATTTATAGATATATATAGATATAGATTAGCACACAAGGCTCAACCTGTACCATCATGTTAGTAATCTCTTATATAAGGGCTTAATGGTTCCAAGGCGAGATACAATAGTTTTCACAGACTTTGCTCTAAACAAACCTCTTTGGATCATTTTTAGCAGATTATTCAAAACAAGCAACACAAGATAAATTATTTAGGATCTGCCTTTAGGGCAGGATTGAGTGGTGATGGGAAAATCTGAATAGTGGTGGTGGGATTGGTGTTGGAATATTGATTATAATAAATTATTGTGAACAACTTTATAAAAATAAAATTAATTAAAAATAATTAACTTAAAAAAGCCAGTCTAGCAGGGTCTGTCCCTGGGAAGCCCCAGTCGGGGTGGCAGTGGAGGGAGTGCTCCTTTCCTGGAGCAGCAGGGCGTCCAAGCTCTGCCCTTCCCACTGGGCATCTCTGGATTCCCCAACCCGCCCTGCACACGGGCCTGGGTTTCCTGACATTTCTATGACACTTCTTTCCAGAAGGCTTCGAGACGAGAGAAGAGTTTCTCTTAGGAAGTGGCTATGAGGTTCCTTCAGGCATCTGAAGTTGCGCCGGCGCCCCTGCAGATCCGATAATATGGTGAGCTCACTTATCTTACCACTGGGAAGCCAGGGCCGAAAAGACATCATCTTGTTCTGACTCCTGGAATAACTTCAGAAGTTCTGGGTCTCCCGATAAGTGTGTAAGAATGCGCAATTCAATCTGCGAGAAGTCTGGTAGACAGGACGCCTGCGTTAACTCCCTCATTCCCCCCTGCAGCTCCAAGCTTCTCCCCTGCCAGCTCCTGTACTAGCTCTCAGGCTCAGGACTTTCTGTTTGCTCAGTTTTGGTTTTGGGGTCCCACCCTGCAGTGCTCAGAGGTCACTTCTGGCAGAATTCAGGAGACTGTGAGTGGTGCCAGTGACCATATGCCCTGCAGGTTGCCCGACAGGCAGGACCTATTGCTCCTGCCTTGTGGACTCACTATTAAAGAACAGAATTTGAACGAATTCTAAATATCTGAATTCCAAAATAACCACATACTGAGCCACACTCCCACACACATACCTGCAGCTAGGAAAGTGCGGCCTGTGGATGCAATGAACATAGCCCTGGGAGAGATGCTGAGAACTTTGTCTTCCTTACCTGAATAGTCATAGCAAGAACATTTGGTGAATCCCATCATTCTCCGACTTTATTCGGTTTTTCTGAATATTTATATTATTGGGCTGGAGCGATAGCACAGCGGGTAGGACATTTGCCTACCCTGCTGACCCGGGTTTAATTCCTCTGCTCCTCTCAGAGAGCCTGGCAAGCTACCGAGAGTATCTCACCTGTAGGGCAAAGCCTGGTAAGCTCCCCATGATGTATTCAATATGCCAAACACAGTAACAACAAGTCTCACAATGGAGATGTTACTGGGCCTGCTCAAGGAAATTGATGAACAGTGGGAGGACAGTGCAGTGCTACAGTCATAACAGTATTGCAATCCTGTTTCTACTGCTGAGGGTAAACTGTCTTCTGTTATTAAATTTTTTTGCCTAGAATTCTTATTTTATTTTTATGTATTACTATTTTTTGTGTCTGTGGTACTGGGGATCAAACCCAGGGCCTCACACATTCAAGGTAAGTGGCTCCTGCCAAATGCCCTCCCCCAACTCTGTCTCAAATTCATCTGGAGACCCAGAGTTAAGGCTCTGCCCTTCCATGCAGCCGACCCTGGTTTAGCCGACCCTGACTCTGCATAGGGTCCCCTGAGCATCTCCAGGGGTGATTCCTGAACATGCGAGGTGTGGCCTGAATAGGAATTTTTGTGGAGTGGCCTCCCAAGCAATGCTCACGTAGCAGTGGGGCCACTCGCGGTGAGATCTTGACAAGTGAGCGAGCAGCTCAGCACGGAGGCCAGAGATGAGTGGCTTGGGCCAGGCGGTGCGGCGCACACCAGAACACCCCAGCACGCTGAGCCTTCAGGGGCACACCTGAAGATGCTCAGGGACTCCAAGGCTACAGCTGCTGCTGCTCAGGGCACCACCTGGTCTGGGAATTGAACCTGGGTCAGAGGAGCCAAGCTGATAAACTATGTCCTAATGGGCTCTCTTCTGGCCCCTAGAATTCTTCTGGTTTGTTTTGGGGCCACCCCCACCAAGAAGGGATCACTCCTTGCGCAGCTCAGGGGAAAATATGAGGTGCTGGGGATGGAGCTCAGGTCAGCCACATGTGTGGCAAATGCTCCCCTGCTGTGCTCCAGTCCCTAGAACTCTTTGATTTTTTTTTTTGGTTGGTTTTGCCTTTGATTTTGGGTCACACCCGTGGTGCTCAGGGCTTATGAGATTCTGCACTCAGGAATTACTCCTGTCGGGCTTGGGCGAACACATAGCGTGCCAGGGATGGAACCCAGGTTGGCTGTGAGCAAGGGAAAAACCCTATTTCTCCAGTCCCCTTCCCTAGAATTCTTAATGAAGAAAAGTATGCCCATGGCTTTATTCCAGTGAGAGGGATCTGGAGACTCTCTGGGCTTTCCTGAGGGAAGACCAGCTCAGGAGGATTGGGCTGCATGATTTCCACCCAATTGGCCATGAAGGGTGGCTGGGACCAGGCTGAGCAGGGTTGGGGCTTCGGAAATGTGCTGTGTGCAGATGGCCTTTTCCTTTTAGCCACAGTCTCCGTGAGATAGCTGGGAAGAAAGAAGAGGGCTTGCCTGCTTCTAGGGATATTTCCAGGGACTCCCAGGCTTGAATAAAAGCCAGTTCACTTGTGTCTGTTTTTTCTTTATTGGGTAGTTGCTGGGGAAGAGATGGTGGGAGAGGAGTTATTTTCCGCAGATAATTATCATCTATTTTAACTTGTAAGCCACTAAAAGGGAGGTACCATATCACTTTAACTGTTTTAATCTTCGATGCATATTTAAATCCTCATCATGGAAATACAAAGGAGGTTTTCAGGATGGAAAGAACTTCTAGTTATATAGAAAAGCAATTACAAATTAGGCTTACAAATTGTTACCCAAGACCTCACGAAGTAAGAAGAAACATGTTACCTTTACCATTTTGAGGCTTAGTGATGTGAATTGGGAGCTCAGAGATACCTTGGATGTTCTGTTAGTAATAAAAGGAAATAGATTTAGTTGAAATATCTACCATCAAATTAATCTTTGTCATTTAAAGTCACTTAAAATGTGTTGCTTTTCCTTAAACATCAACAGAGTAACTAATGCAACATATTATGCACAAGCATATTGTCTCTCAATAAGCTGCATTTTATGACTGTGCTCTGACGCCCAGCAGACCTGAAATGAGTCTTTGCTTCCTGGAACGAGCTGTGGTGTGCTCAGCCAGTTCTTTAGCTGCAGCTGAGCTTTCAACATCCTGGTGTAATAAGCCGAATGTGGATTTCTATGGAATTAGCACATTGTCCTTCCTTAAAATGGGACCGTTTGGCTCTCACCCTGCTCTGGTGCTCGCGGTGCTGGCACAAGCCTGTCTAGATGCCTTGCATCTCTGGAGGTGCATGGACCATCAGCTGAGGCCTGTGCATGCCCCAAGCAGGCCTCTCTGACCCTCTGTCTGAGGGACGCGTGCTGGATGGCTGCTTGTGGCCCTTGTCACTGTTGGCACCAGGAGAGTGTCTGTTTCCAGAACCTTCTGATCTTGATAGACCTGGGACAATGATCCCCTGCTTTGATGGGTCCTGGAAGTCCTGGTGTCAGGGTCTCAATGTCTGGCTAGGTCTGGGGACCATGTCGTGGAGCAAGGCTGCAAGCATTCCAGACCTGGTGTGACAGGGGGCCAGCAGGAAGAAGGCAGGCTCTATCATCCTCCCCAGTGAAGGTGAGTGCTCCACCATAGAGCTGACACAGGCCCATCCCACTGTGAGTGACGACACAGACTGGTCGCCACCAGGTGCTAGAGAGACAATGCAAGAGGCTGACATACGCTTTGGATGCAGGAAGCCTAGACTTAGTCCCTGGCACTGCAGGGTCTTCCGAGCAGGACATGGTGTCCATCACTCTCCCAGGGGGTGACGCGCCTGAGTATAGTGCCAGGATCAGCCACCAAAGACCACTGAATGTAGCCCCCAACCCAAAAGGGAAAATCTCCCAAATGTAGTGAAAGACTTATTCTTCAGATTCAATAAGCTGAATAGGTTAGACAAAAAGAAAATCAGGCTCACAGCCATCATAACCAAATTGCTGAAAACCAAAGCGAAAAGGTAGGCTGAGAAGCAGCCGAGTGCGGAAACCCAGCGGGGGTGGAGGAGGCCCCACAGTGAGCCGAGGGAAGAGAAGCAGCCAACTGGAGATGTCTCCAAGGTGGACGGAATGGTGGCCCAGTGGATTGGAGGCAGGACAGCAGGCAGGGTGCTTAGCTGGTACGCGGCTGACCCAGATTCAGACCCCAGTACACCCCACATGGTTCCCCAAGCCCTGAGCACTTCTGAGTGTGACCTTCCATCCCCCTCCCCCCCCACCGCCGCCACATATACACACAAGAGAGAAAGACTTTCTGGGAGTGTTCATAAAGTATGGAGGTAAAATTACAGTAGCAATGGAATTGTGTGACATAACAAAATGGCACAACTAAAAGGACTCAATGGCTTTGTAAGTCTCTTACAGCTTGGTTGAAATGGTCAAGTATTAAATCTAAAATATGTTGAAAAATATGTATATATGATGTAATTTCTATTTCAGTAATTCAAAAATAAGAAAGACAGAACTGAAGGAGATTGGATAGAACAAACACTAAAACCAAATCCATCCATATCAATAACCACATTGCATCTATATATTTTAAACATATCAATTAAGAAGCAGAGATGGTCAGCATGGACAAATGTAAGACTTAGTATCAACAAGGGCTGGAGCGATAGCACAGCAGGTAGGGCGTTTGCTTTGCATGCGGCCGACCTGGGTTTGATTCTTCCGCCCCTCTCGGAGAGCCCAGCAAGCTACCAAGAGTATCCTGCCCACATGGCAGAGCCTGGCAAGCTCCCCGTGGTGTATTTGATATGCCAAACACAGTAACAAGTCTCACAATGGAGACATTACTGGTGCCCGCTTGAGCAAAATCGATGAACCACGGGAGGACAGTGCTATAGTGCTGTAGATTCTACTTTCGATGTGACTTAAATGGATCACAAATAAATGAATTTAAAAAAAGATACTCCAGGCAAGTGAGTAAGAGAATCTGGAGGGGTCAGAGCAACATAAGACAAAGTAGAATTCAAAAGAAGGAACTCAGCATGTGCAAAGATAACCTACATTGAAACTGCATATTTGAAAGCAAATATACCAATCTACACATGTAGACAGCTAACAGAACTGAAGACTCTCCAGTGCAAGGACTTCTGAGCTCACCACGCAGAAGGGACATGTGTGCGGTGACCCCAAAACGCGGCCACACACCCCTCTTGGGGATCTGCTGAAACTCAGAGACAGAATCAGCGGGGTGCAGAAGAGCCGACCACACTCAGCCAGTGTGCTTTGTTGATCCCACTCCTGAAGATGGAAAGTATGCCTTTTTGAGTCCACGTGGAGCAGCCATCAGGAGCAAGGCTCATCCTGACAGCAGCACAGCAGGAACAGGAGAGTACATGGGGAGCACAGAGAAGGCAGGGTGCCAGCAAGCAAGAGCTCAGTCCCGCTACTTCACCACAAGGAAAAGGTTTCCTATTTGGTTCAGGAGAGCAGAGATATCCCACCAAAAGTGCACCTGGGCACTGCTTCACAGAACTGAGCTTACCAAGGGTGACTGGGGGCGGGGGTGGGGGGGAGGCGGGAAGAGGTGTCCAAGGAGTGGCTGGTGGGGGTGTTCCCAAGTGTAAGGCACCAACATGCTGGTGGACTGTTGCAATGTTGAATGCATGAAACTGTATCATGAACAGTATCCTAAAACAGGGTGCTTCAAAACAAAAAGATATTTTTTACCTGAATATGATGGATGTTTTCAATGATTAAATGCCCATTTTTATATTTTACAATGTAACCATGATATAATAGATGTGCACTAAGTATCCAACTTTCATGACACACTTTGTTAAGTCCAGGTAGACCTTGTTTTCTGTGCTTTGCAGAGAGTGAGGCAACCAGGGACAAGCAAATCTATTGGTGTTGTTTCTTCAGCAGCCGATACTTCTATCTTGGGCCACATTTGGGTGACTCTCATAATATTTGAAAGTTTTCCATGATGCTTATTCCTGTCACAGTGATCTGTGATCACTGATCTTTGACATTACTGTTGTTATTTTGTTTGGGACACCCAGGCCCACCCCACATGGCAATTTGGTTTTTTGTTTTGCTTTTTGGGTCACACCCGGCGATGTACAGGGGTTACTCCTGGCTTTGCACTCAGGAATTACTTCTATTGGTGCTCGGGGGACCATATGGGATGCTGGGAATCGAACACAGGTTGCCGCGTGCAAGGCAAACGCCCTACCCGCTGTGCTATTGCTCCAGCCCAGCACACGGCAATTCTGAATTGGTAAATGTTCATGTTCAAATGGATGCACAGGCTCTCTCCACATCTCCCTCCCTCTCCTGGGCCTCCTGGTTTGTTTTGTTTTGTTTTGGGGGAGGGCATACCCAGCAGTGCTCAGAGGTTACTCCTGGCTCTGCATTTAGGAATCACACCTGACAGCACCTAGGGTATCATGTGGGATTCCAGGAATGAAATTCAGGTCGGCTGTGTGCAAGGCAATTTACCAGCTTAGAGACTGGTCCCTCCTCCTAATTTCTTGACACACAAAAATGTTGAAACCAGAACAATTTTTGAGCCTCCCATGACCTTGGAGTCAATCCCAGCGATGGTGAAGTGGAGTGGGAAGATGAAGAGAGGCTAACGAGGCCGTGCCCAAGAGCCAATTTGGTAAAGCAAAGGAAAAGTTCCTGAAGGAAATTCAAAGTGAGATCCAGGGATCTAAAAAATGATACGAGGCATCACACTGCCAGTGAGGTTGGGGTTGGAACACTGAACACCCAAAATAACTGTATTATGAATGACTTTGTAAAGCTCAATGTTTAAGTAAAGTTTTAAAAATTATATGAAAGCAGAACCGCCTCACTGCTGCTGTGGAGAAGTTTGTGTCTGGGTCTACCAGAGCTACTAAGGCCACCAATGTAGGTGGCCACCCAAAGGACACATTTCCAGTGCTGAGTGACAGCCTTCCTTTGGGACTGTGCTCCCTGGGACTCTCACTGTCAGAGAGAAGTCATGTCTGCTTTCAAACTTTCAAAGCACAGGTTGCCTCCTTTAGGCAGCTTCTGCAGCTGTGATTTGAAGGTGAATGAAGCCAGTGCTCATTTGCATCTCAAGATCCTTTCAAATCCCTGAGTCTAGGGACTTGGGGGCCTAGGAAAGCAGGGAGTTGCTTGCCTGGCTGTGCACAGGGCTCACCCGGGTCTGATTCCTGGCACCCCACGAGGTTCCCCGCCAGGGGTGATCCCAGAGTGTAGAGCCAGGAATAAGCCCTCAGCACCACTGGTGTGGATCCTAAACCAAAAATAAAATTTGCCTAATAATACTTGACCACAAAAAATTGCATAGTAGTGCAACATAGTAGTAGAACACTCTACAGGTATAAGCAAAGATGCAATTTTATAGCTGGCTGCGACAGGAGGGACTGCAGTCAGGTCCATTCCCCCGTACCTGGGGCAGCCAGAGAAACAAGGCAAGGGGCAGGGCCCAGAGAGAGGCCAGTAGGCTAGGCGCAGGACTTGCATGCGGGAGACCCGGCTCCATCCTCAGGACCACAGTATCCCCTGAGCACAGCTGGAAGCAGTTCCCAAGCACAGAGCCAGGAATAGGCCCTGTCACTGCCACGTGAGGGCCCCACACCAAAATAAATTAATTCAAAAACAGACCCCACCAGAGAACAACAGTATCACATGCTGACAAATCCTTGTTCCTGGATCAGAGACATGACCAAGCCAGGAGCAGAGGGGATGAGGTGTACCAGAAGAACGACAAGGGCACAGGCGCTTGGGTCGCGGTGCAGTGTAGTAACTGTGCACATCCAGACAACAAAGTACTGTGGCAGAGAGACAGTGCAGGTTTGAGGTACTTGCCTTGAACATGGTTGACCCCAGTTCAATCCTCAGTACCCCACAATATCACCTGCACACCTCCAGGAGTCAGTCCTGAGCACCGCAGGGTGTGGCCCAACCCCAACTCCATAAAACCCTCAGACTTATCGACACTATTGTAAGCATGTGGCCTAAATTATAATAATAAATTAAAAAAAATTTAATGTGTGTCTTCCAAAATTAAAACCTGTGTCTTCCAAACTAAAACCTAAGTCCTTTTCAGAAAAAAAAAAACAAAAAATTCCTCAGCGCCCCTCAGAAATTCTTCTTCTTAAAGTGAATGAAAAGAAAGACACCCCCACCAGCCCCGCCACTCTCACAGTGGCACCCACACTGCTGCAGCTACCTGCAGCCATCCCAGCACTGGGACCGATTGGAGCAGTAGCTGATCTTCCCTGAGACGCCGGAGGGAAAGAAAAACTTGGATCTGCCATGTCTGCTCATAGCATGTTTCCTGAAGACTGTGCACCCCATATGGTTCTGCACCAGAGTCGATGTGAGAGCACTTGCTCAGAGAGTCCTTTCAGATATTCCTGCTGACAACTGCCGATCACCCACATGCTCTGGTGCTACTTCACCACTAAGTCACCTCCCCAACTACCACAGAGATACACGTTGTTTTCATGCCTGACAGGTGAGGCAACATCCACTCTGTGGTCACTGGGTCAAAGCATCACACTGACTTTTAGTCACACTGTTTCAGGCATGATACATGATACATGCACGACCACTCTGACGGGGACAGGAGAAGCCCACTGAAAACATCATCAATCTGGATGCCAGAGACGCCATCAGGATTCATGGGAGGAGAGGACTAGTCAGCATGAGCGGGAGTATGGAGGAAACAGATGGAAATCCTCTGGGGTGACTCTGAGAGGGCAAGGTCTCAGGAAGCGAGCTGCTGCGGATAGGGAACAGCAACAGAGGTTCAATTCCTCATGGGAGCCTGAAGATCTGACTGAATGGCTGTCATCTCATGATCTAATGTCTAAGGCTGAGCCAAGGAGGTTCCCTGAGGTAGAAATCCACTCCCAGAGAGGATTGGGATTACTGTTGGAAGAACAGTGAGGGATTGGGAAGAGTTATCACTCTATCACTCAGATGATAAAATGTTGAGAATGGATTCCAATGCTGTGGAGAAATCTGTGAAAGGGAGAGTTGGTCAATGTGGCAAACTTCACTGCTGTGTGTGTGTGTGTGTGTGGTGTGTATGAATGTGTGGTGTGTGGTGTGTATGAATGTGTGGTGTGTGGTGTGTGTGTGTGTTGTGTTGCATGTGGTGTATATGTGCATGTACATGGTGTTTGTGCATGTGTGGTGTGTGTATATGTGGTGTGTGTGCATGTGTGTGGTATGTGTATGTGTGTGTAATGTGTGTGCATGTGTGTGGTATGTGTATGTGTGTGTAATGTGTGTGCATGTGTGGTGTGTGGTGTGTGGTGTGTGTGTGCATGCGTGGTGTGTTTGTACACGTGTGTCTAGTGCCAGGACTGAACCTTCTCTCCTAAGTGCCAGGCATGCACTTCACCACTAAGTCCTTCCCCAACTACCATTGTTCTTCTAAAGAAATTGCTACGGAGATCCCAGCCTTCAGCAACCAGTACTCGCATTTCTCACCATGGAGGCAAGACCTTCCGCCAGCAAAGATTGCGACTTGCTGAAAGTTCATGTGATTAGCTCAACACATTTTAGCCATAAAGTACTTTTTAGGCACATTTTATTTTCATTTTGGGGGCACCTCCTATGGTGCTCGAGATTTACTCTGGCTTTGGGCTCAAAGCTCACTTCTGGCGATGCACGGGGCACCATATATGGTGCCAGGGATTGAATTGAGGATGGATGTGTTCCAGGCAAATACCTTAATTATGGTGAGTGCACTGTTTTCTACACCAAATGTGATCACACACTTGAAAGACTATAGTAGACTATAGATGTAACTTTTTTTTTTTTTTTGCTTTTTGGGTCACACGTGGCAACGCACAAGGGTTACTCCTGGCTCATACACTCAGAAATTACTCCTGGCAGTGCTCGGGGGAACCATATGGGATGCTGGGAATCGAACTCAGGTCAGCCACATGCAAGGCAAACGCCCTACCCATTGTGCTATCACTCCAGCTCCTATAGATGTAACTTTATTTTTTTTTATATTTTCACTTTTATTTTATTTTTTATTTTATTATTTAAAAATTTTTTTTTATTGGTGAAACACCATGAGGTACAGTTGTAGACTTACAAATTTTTGTGCTGGGGTTTCAGTTATACAATGATTGAGTACCCATCCCTCCACCAGTGCCCATTCCCCACCTCCAATGCTCCCAGCATCC
>JAOXYA010021649.1:0-13435 GCA_028565675.1 Sorex palustris | reverse complement strand
AGACCCTTCATTGTTACTGGTATTTGGCATATTGGATACGCCACGGGGAGTTTGCCAGACTCTGCCGTGTGGGCAGGATACTTTCGGTAGCCTGCCAGTTTGTCCAAAGTAGGAATGGGATAATAAGATGTCCAAAACCATATTTTGGCATTTTCCTACTGGCGCGTGTTGGCCCTGGAGGCCAGGTGCTTCGGCACCATGCCCTGGGATCGATCACCCTCACAAGCTCGGAGCAGAGCCCCGTGTGATGGGACTTCGTGCACGGTGCATTTCGGGCCCCCTCACGGGCATGGGCATCCCACCGGCTCGCTCCCACGTGCCAGTCGGATTGTTCACCTGGTCTGACCCCCACCTCCCCATTCCTCTACCCCCAGAAGAGGCACCAGGGAGGCACCAGGTGTGCTGGAGGCAGGTGGGCACCGGGGGAGCGACTGTGAATCGTGACCCGGAGGCCTGGACACCATCTGTTCAGGTGGAATGGAAGAGGGGTGTGGAGGGGTTCCCCAAGGAGACCTGTTGTCACACAGAGCCACCAAGATGCCTCTCTGCTGCTGTTGACGGGCCTACCAGGTTTCAGCACTATAGAGGAAGATAAGAAGCACGGCCCCCCACCTTTACTGTTTGGGGGGCAACAGGTTGTAAGGGGATCAGCTCTGAAGCCAAGAAGCGATTTCCATTGGTTGACCCCAGAGCTCCATCCATCTCTCTCCCTCCTGGCCCCTGGTTGTCGTGGTCAGGGAACCCCATGTGTCAGGGGAATTCCCTTTTCTCTCGCTGTCACAATTCCATGAGCACTTCGATTTTCCAGTGTGGTGCCTGCACCTTTCACAGACTTGTTTTTGCCAAAGGCTCTTCCATTGATTCAAGGTCAGAGTGTGTGTGTGTGTGTGTGTGTGTGTGTGTGTGCGCGCGCGCGCGCGCGCTAGGGTTTACTCCTCGCTCTGCACTCAGGGATCACTTCTGGCAGTGCTCAGGGGACCATGAGGGGAGTCAGATATTGAATCTGGAATCAGCCAAGTGCCCTCCCTACTATCCTATCTCTCCGGCCCCCAGTGGCAGCATTTTTGAAGAGCAGAAAATGTGTGCTAATAATTCCTCATGCTAACGTCTCTCTTAAACTCTTTTCTTTCTGGTTATTATTTCTCTTGGACCATTCCCGGCAGTGCTCAGGGGCTACTCCTGGCCCGGGAATTAGGGGTTGCTCCTGGGGGTTGCCGTGTGGTGTTGGCCTCTGAACCTGGGTGTCCCACAGGCGTAGCCCGGCCTGTCATATGTTCTCTCTGGCTCGTTCATTTTTCAGAATATCATTGACTCCTCTGAGCATCTCTGTTGAGTGGGCCAGACCTGAGGCCCAGCTGGTCTCAGGGAAGGCTGGGACGGGGGTAACTGTCCTGGGATTTTTGTGTTACCCTTACTGATCGTGGCGGTGTGATACTAAAATACTTTCACCAGGTCATCCTGCTTCCCGGGACTTAGCACTTTACATCTCTCTGTTTTATTGCCCCGAGACCAACTTCCTCTGTTGGGACTAAATTCAGTTTCTTCATCTGTAAAATGGGAGGGTTGGGCTGGCCGTGCTTCCCGATATACTCAGTGTTGTCTGTGCTACTGGAACGGAGCTCAGCGAGGATCACTCACTCCCTTGGTCAAGAGAACGGGCTGCCGGTGGCTCGCTGTGCAGGGTTCCGTTCCTCTGCCGTGGTCCTTGGCAAATCCCTCCTGCCATTCCTGGCCCCGGGTCCCAGCCGCTGGGATCATCTGCCGGAGAGGCACTGCTCTGGGGTTCACAAGTCCCCACTGCGGTTGCTGATGCACAGTCCGTGATGTGGGGCTGCTGCTCAGCTGACGCACACCCCACTTCTCTCTGCTGTTGCTGTCGTGGTGGTGTGACTGCCGTGTCCCCTTCGACATGGTCACCTTGCCGGGAGCCGCACTTTGGCTGATGAGTTGCCTGGCCCTCGGTGTCACACCTGGTTGTGGTGCGTTTGTGTCACGCACTTGGGTGCTGGCTCGGGGATCAGAGAGCCCACATGGCACGCCCTGAGGGGGGCGATGGTGGGGACGGAACCCGTCATTCTTGCGTGTCGTGCCGGCTCTGCCGCGGAGCCACCTGCCCGTGCCCATAGTGGCGGTGACTTTCTCGGCCGCTCATTCTTGCATTCTTGTACTCCTGTTTGTTTCCTGTCTGTGCCGGGTCAGATCACATGTTCCGCCAGAAACCCTGCGCGTGTTTCTCCCGTTCTGCTTGGTTTACGTTTCTGCTCTGATCCGGCCGCTTCGGTGGTTCTGACTTCAGGGGCAGGAGATGGCACAGTGATGAAGGCACATGCCAGACATCTGGTGCCACGTGGTCCTGGGGCATCTCTGGGGCAGCCCTGGAGACCTCAGAGCACTGTCAGGGTGGCACTTCCACAGTCTCATGTTCTCAGGCCCTGGCATTCTGGTCTGGTGTGCCGAGAATCACCGGGAGGCCCCAGAACTCCTGGGCGCTGTTTGGTAGACCCTTTGCCAGTCTCCACCCAGATGTTTTTTGGGCTGTTGAAACCTCTTCACAGCAGAAAGGCTGTGCTGGGTACAGAGTCCCAGGGTCAGGGCCCAGGAGCAGGGTCCCGGCTACCTGGCTGATCCTGCTTGCCGCCCTCCAGAACTCTCCTGGGAGGTGGCGTTCTGCCAGGGAAGCTTTGATGGGTTTTGTCAGAAGCCTTACAAGAATGTTTATGCATTTATTCATTTTTTAATGAGAATATTTATCTACTTAGAGTTGGGGTCCCTCTCACTTGTCTCAGCCTTTAGCTCCAGATTCTGTTACTGTCCCAGAAGAAAGTGTCCCCGCAAAGATACCCTTTTCAATTTTTTTTTTCAGTTGGGTTGGGGTAGGAGGCACATCTGGTGGTGCTCAGGGATCACTTCTGGTGGGCTCAAGGGACCATATGGGGTGCCAGGGATCAAACCCCGGCCAGGTGTGTGCAAGGCAAGCACCTCACCTGCTGTCTTCCTGCCCCCTTCCCGATTCTTTGTATGGGTCTAGGCTGTGGGTGTTGCTGGCCGAGATTTGCTGGGGGTCCGATCCGAGGAAGCTTGTCCTTTACCACTGAGCACCTCCCTAGGCCCCGGTGCTCCCAGCTCCATATTCCCTGAAGGAGTGTGTGCTGTTTCATTTGCAGGAATATATTTTTTATCCTTCTCTGCTTCAAAAGCATCTTGTTTGAGTTCTTCATCTAAGAGATGTCTCTGTACTACTAGTAGGTGCTGTCTGAGTACATGCCATTGTTACATCTTCTTTTTTTAAAGAAAAGTACAAAATTTTATGTTCATGTAGGTTTTTGGACTATACCTGATGGTGCTAAGGGCTTATTTCTGGCTCTATGCTCAGACCCCTTCTGCCGGGGCCCGGGGGAACATATGTGGTGCAGGGATTGATCCTGGGTTAACCATAACGCAAAACAGGAGCCCAGTGATGGGGACTATTCAGTAGATATTTTTTTCCCTTTTTAGTTATTTATTTTTTGGGGTCATACTCTGAGGTGCTTTGGGATTACTCCTGGCTCTGCACTCAGGAATTACTCCTGGCAGTGCTTGGCGGATCCGATGGGATGCTGGGAATCAAACCCAGGTTGGCCACGTGCAAGGCAAATGCCCTCCCTGCTGTGCTGTTGCTCCAGCCCGAATTCAGGAAGTCTTGATGTGTTACCACTTAGCCTCCGGCATCAAATAGTGCCAGTCCAGGTGAAGTGTCTCAGATTCTCCCTCCTGTTTCCCATACACGTGTCACTGCCTCGTGGTTTTCGAGTCATGCTCCTCCATGTGCTAGGGTGAGGCGGCTGCTGTGACTGACACTGAGCGCCGCTTCTCAGGGTGCTGCTTCTCTCCTGGGGGAGAGTCCACTGTGCCCCCAGCTCTAGGAATCACCCCGAAGGTCTGCCTCCCCTCTTTGCATCGACTCAGTGGCCCCGCAGAGGCAGTTATCAGAAAGGGTCCCTGGGCATGGCCCCTCACACCACTGCCGTAGGGTTCCAGGGGACCTGTTAGACACCCCCACCCCCATCCACTAGCCCTTATCAGGGCTCTCGAAAGTTCTATCAAAAGGAAGCCCTCTGGAAGGGAGACCCCCCGAGAATGGTGATTCATCACTTACATTTTGGGAGGTTAAGTGGAGTGGGTTTCTTTGTAGGAAAACTGCTAGTGGGAGCAGAAAGTGACCACAGAGTAGGTCAGTTTTGAGGGGTAGACAAGGAACTGACCCGGACAAGGGCTGGCCTGGCCCCTGTGTACTCTCTTCCATGGTCTTATTTCTATTTTTGTCCTGTCGCCTTTTGTTGAAACTGCTGACTGTGAACCCCCGCGTGGGTTATGACCCGCAGTGTGTAAAAACACCGTGGCCTGTAGCTATCGACAGTCATGAATGGCTCTTATGTCCTACTTGCCCCAGTGGCATTGCCAGAGACCTTGAGTAGGGCATTGCAGTGCCTGGACAGACATTTAGGATGCTCAAAAGCAAAGCAAACAGATAGATGCTCAAAAGAGAAGCAGTGAAGAGGACAGGAAGCTATTAGTTAAAAGCGGCGGCATTGTCAACACTTTCCTTTTGCTTGTTTGTTTCTGGGCCACATCCAACTGTGCTCAGGGCTTCCTTCTGGCTCTCCGTGCTCAGGGATCACTCCTGCTGGTGCTGGGGTCACCCTGTGGGGCGCTGAGCATTGAGCTGGGTCAGCTGTGTGCAAGGCAATGCCCCTACCCCTATACTATCTGGCCCAGAACACTTTCTGTGTGTCCTGGTGGGAGTATGTGAAAATGGAGCTTCTGTGCTCTGGGCAACAGAGCTCATGAACGGAAATGTCCCCTGGGAGGGGGCAGCCAGGCAGAGGCTCCTTGGCTGTCTAGTGTAGAATGTGCTCCGGAAGGGTCCAGTTCTGTTAGCAGAGTGCGCTTTCGCTGTGTACTGTCTGATGGGAATGCTGTCTTCTTCTCGTGTGCATGATTTTGGTTGAATTTCTCACATTAGGATGCTTCTAATTTCTAGACACTCTTATAACCGAGATTTTATGCTTGAAATGTCTTATCACAACTGTTTTTTTTCCCTAGTCTTATATTCAGTGAAGGAAAGTAACATATATATATATATATAAGCAAACATGTTTGAGTGTAAAATAAGTCCTGTGATGCCAGGAACATTAGGTACAAATCACCTTTAGCTTGTTAAAAGAGAGACATGAAAGGGTTTTGCTTGAAACATGACTGGAGAAAGTGAGAATTATGGAAAGTTGTTAACATTAGTGATGATTCGATTTTGATTGAATTTCTCCTGTTAGGATGCTTCTAATGTCTAATGTGTGCATGTGGGTTTGGGAGTATGCTATAGAGTTTATACAATTCCAGCCGTGAATGCAGGTAGGCGATTGAGTCTAGTTTTTATTTTCCATTTGAATTTGTGCCATGTCTGGTGGTGCTCAGGGGCGGCTCCTGGGTTGCTTGGGGTCTTGAACCCGGACCTCCTGTGTGCTGTGGATGCTCAGCCCAGTGGGGAGCTTTGACCCCACAGGGGAAAGTTTCGTATGGGAGGAAGGAGGAAGCCAGGAGGGGTGGTCAGTGCTTGCCGCTCTCTCTGTAGTCTCGTGGTCCCTCCCATCTCTGCTGGGCTGCCCCCTTCTCCTGTTTCCGGCTGAAATTTTTTTTTCTTTTCTTCCCTCCCTGCCTAGTGCTCCTGGCAGAAACAGGCGGCCGGTCTCGAGCGCTTTCACATTTTCTCGTGGGCTCAGTCCTTGGGAAGGGACCAATGCCAGACCCTGGTGCAGAATAGCCAGGCCCTGACTTGGTGCTGAGCTGTGCAGGACTGCTGCGGCCTGTGTTGTGGAGAATGGTGGAACCCCGTCACTTGCGAGGAGTCCTCGAGGCTTTCTGAGCAGGTGCTCCGTGGGCAGTGGCATGAGGCTGAGGATGCAGCCGAGTGACGAGCAGGTGGGCGTATTCCGGGAGGAGGGGGAGCTGCGTGTGTGTGGAACTGGTGGAGGCTGGGCTCAGATTCTGACCGCCGCGTTGGAGCTTGGGGGGCTGTCTGTGAAGAGGAGGCCTGGAACCGAACTCAGGGGCAGATTTTGTGGCTTCTGGGCTGGAATCCGTGGCAGGCAGGCCTAGGGCTTATTTTGGAGTGAGCCATGAACTTGCCCACAGACTCGAGGTGGGGAAGTAGAGGCAAGGTTCAGTCCTGGCCCTGCGGCTTTGGGTAGGGGGTGGCTTTCTGGGGGTGGAGCAGGGAAGGCTGTAGAGGGGAACAGATGTGGCTGTTTGGGGGCTCAGAGTTCCAGCTTTGCATGTGCGAGCCCCAGGGAAAAAATTTCGGTCTCGGGGCCGGAGGGACAGTCCAGCGGAGAAGGCACTTGCCTTGCACATGACCCACCTGGGTTAGCCGGCATCCCATAGGATCCCCTGAGCATGGCCAGGCGTAATTCCTGAGTGCAGAGCTCGGAGTAATCCCTGACTGAGCATTGCTGGGTGTGACTCCCCAAAACGAAGCAAAACAAGAGACAGAATTCAACAGTAAAAAGAATTTGTCTCCCCAGAAAGTGAATTGGATCCACGGGAAATGTGGTGTGAGTTGGCTCCCTTGGAAGAGGGAGGAAAGAAAGAGCCTTGCTGAGGCCCCAGCCTGTGAGTGCAGATGGGAACACGCCGAGGTTTGGCCGTGGGCACGGCCAGGGTCCTGGGAACTCGAAGAAGAAGAAGTCTTATTTTTGGTTTGGCTTGGTTTTGGGGTCATACCTTAGTGGCTTCCAGGGACCGTTCCTGGGAGTGCTCAGGGGACCACGATGTGTGGAGACGGGACCTGGGCCTCCCACATGCCCCCAATGTACTGTCTCTCTGGGCCCCAAATAAATCTTTGTAGCAAGACAGAACATTGGTGAAAATGCTTTGTCAGGTGAGTCTGTGTAAAGCAGGCGTCTTTGCACCACCTGGCAGGTTAAGAACCAGAACGTTGCCTCTTTTTCCTGGGTCCGTTCTCTGATCTCCCCCCCCCCCCCAGTCTCCATTGCTCCCTTGTAGCAGTGACTGTGCATGACTGGGCGCCCTGGGGGGAGCTTGCAGTTTGAACATGGTTTTGATATTCATCACTTGTAATTAACAGGTTAGTGTGTTGCCGGTTCCTTTTTCCCAGGCTGGTTGAAGAACTGGGCTCTGGGAAATGTGGTTTCCCCATGGCCTGCCGTGGCTACCCACTGATGGATGTGCCTGTGTGTCCTCTGTATTTCCTGCAGGTGGGCTGGGTCGGGTTGGCAGTCTGGGGGTGTGGCTCCCTGTCTCTGACCCGAGGCGTCAGCAGCACTTCATGATCAGGGCTTCGTTTTGCTTATCCACTGGAGGTTTCCAACGCTGACATTCTACCTCATTTTGTTTTCGTTTTCATGTGTGTTTTTTTTTCTCCTGTGGTGCCAGGGGTTGACCTCATTCCTCACTCATCTTCTTGTCCTTTGACCCCACCCTGGCCCCTTCTGACCTTGCTTCCTTCCTGTCGCCCCCTTATCTCACCAGTTGGTCCCCTAATCTCACCCCCCAAATGAGATTTTTTTTTTTGCTTTTTGGGTCACACCCAGCAATGCACAGTAGGGAGGGGGGCCTCAGGGTGCAGAGCTTTAGGCCCTGCAATTCTAGGGATTACCTGTGCCACACCAGGGGTACTGGGGGGGGTCTCCAGGCTGCTTGAGGACTGGATGGGTCTGGGACCAAGCCGGAGTGGACTGTGTGCAGGGCAGGTGCTGGGGGTCTGTGCCTGCTCTCCGCCCCCAGTCCTGGCTCTCCAAACGGAGTTTATCTCATGGATGGGAGGGTGTCTCCTCCCTCCAGAAGCCTGCAGAATCTCTTAAGAATGTGCGAGACAGGGACTGGAAAGATAGTACAGCGGGTAGGGGGTTTGCCTTCCACGCGGCGGACCCTGGTTCGATTCCCAGCACCCCATATGGTCCCCTGAGCACCGCCAGGAGTAATTCATGAGTGCAGAGCCAGGAGTAACCCCTGTGCATCACCGAGTATGACCCCAAAAAACAAAAAAAAGGAGTGTTTCGAGACAATGCCTCCTTCTCTCTGGTTTGTCTAGGCCTGTGGCCCCAGTGGGATCTTTCGGCAGTTTGCTCAGTGACAGCTGCCCCAGGTGGTTTCAGGCTAGTGTCTTCCCGCATGCAGCTGACTGGCATGGGTATGGTCCTCCAAACACCCCAAACACCACCAGGCTCTGAGCACAGAGCCAGGAGAAGCCCTTAGCACAACTGGGTGTGACCCCCAAACCAAAACCAAAGTCAGCACCTGCCAGTTGACTACCCCGGTTATGGCCAGGTCACAGGAGGTCTTTTTTGAGCATCCGTGTGCCACTATGATATGAAACTGTTCTTCAGGCTGGAGAGTTTAAGGGTTACCATAATTGATTTGCATGTGGTCAACCTGGATTTTATCCTAGCAGCACATGTGGTCCCCCAGCTCCAACCAGGAGTGATCTCTGAGCACAGAGCTAGGAGCAGTTAGTCCTGAGCTGGTGTGCACCTCCCCCCGCCCCTCCCCACCCTCACTCAGACCGAATTCCAGGGTTAGAAATCTAGGAGCCAGGAATGTAGCTCAATGGAAAGCTGTTTGCTTATGAGGCCTTGGCTTGAATCCCAAGCACCCAGTGCCGGGGTGGGGTAGGGGGTGTGTGTGGGGTAGATTGTCATTTTGGAGCATTACCACAGACTCACAGTGTCACCTAAGTGAGCAGGAGTTCAGAGGGCGCCTGACCCCATGCAGGCGTGTTGGACTCATCTCCAAGGGCTCTTTGTCTTTCTTGCAGTGACCTTCCCCATACCCTCACCCCATTAAACACAGTTTGATTTTCAGATTTTATTTTTATCTCTTAAAGAAGGAATCCAAGGAGGTAGAAATAATTTCAATTTCTCAAAGCAGAAATTCTTTTCTTTTCTTTTTTTCCCCTTTTTTCTTTTTTGGGTCACACCCAGCAATGCTCAGGAGTTACTCCTGGCTTTGCATTCAGGAATTACTCCTGGTGGTGCTTGGGGGATCATATGGGATGCCGGGGATTGAACCCGTGTCTGCCGTGTGAAAGGCACTACCCCACTGTACCGTCTCTCTGGCCCCCACAGAAATTATTTTCAAGGGACACCAATCCCGGGCACCATTTCTCAGTCTTCCCCCTTAGTCTAGGTTACTCTAGGAGCCACAGAGAGAGAAACCCTGAGAAGTAGCGTCTAGAGTTGCTGTTCTTGCATAGTGAACCTGGCTGAGCAGTCAGGCCCAGGGGGCCCTCCCGTGCCGGCAAGACCAAGGCCTCCCCCCTCCGTGGACCCCTCTGCTCGGGAAAGCCATTACGGACGAGCTGAAGGCAGAGCGTTGCGTGTCCCCATAGCCAGAGCTCTGCTCTCATCCCTGCAGCTGGTGCGGTTCCCACCGACATGCTCCTGCTTGAGATTTTTCTATTATTTATTTATTTATTTATTTAATTAGTGAAACACCAAGAGGTACAGTTGTAGACTTACAAACTTTCGTGCTTGGGTTACAGTTATACAATGATCGAGTACCCAACCCTCCACCAGTGCCCATTCTCCACCACCAGTGATCCCAGTAGTCCTCCCAACGCCCATCTCCCCCCCACACCGTTCCCCCCCTCCCCTCCCCACCCCATACCGCCTCTGTGGCAGGGCATTCCTTTTTGCTCTCTCTTTCCTTTAGGGTGTTGTGGTTTTCAGTAGAGGTATTGATTGGCCATCATGTTCGGTCTATAGTCTACTTCCAGCACGCATCTCGCATCCCAAGTGAATCTGCGGCTAACACCAGGGTTCTGCTTGGGATGCAAGGCAGGAGGCCGCCTTGCTTATGGACTTGTAATTTTTCTTCGAAGTTTGAAGTAGCAAAGGAAACTAGATGAACTGGTGAGTTTTTAAGTGCAGCTAGCATTACTTCTAATCCATAACATAGTGGGTTTTTCTCAATGGCAGGGAACATGTTCCTAAAGAAGTGACTGCTTTCATTTTTAATCAGTTAAAGATTCTGTTCCCTTTTTGATATAAAATATTTATAAAATATTGCATAATTATCGCTATCGGGTGTTTTAAAATATAATGAATTGTATTGAAAATGATGAGACAGCTCCTTGTGTTTCTTCTAAAAGTTTTAAAATCTGTTTTTTCACTGGCCCATGAAAATGTTGGGGTATTTCAAACATGCTGTTTATGTTGTCTGCATTTTCCAGATTTTTGTCTTTTGAAAAATTAGTGATAATGGAAGGGAATGCAGTGACTTGTCTTTGGGATTGAGGAAAACAGTGCAGTGTTTGTTGACTCTATATAGTCTTGATATAAGAAATTAAGAGGAATCATCACTTTCCAGTTGAGAGTTAGTGAGAACTTTTTTTTTTTTTTGGCGTGGTTTGGGGGAGTGTGTCATACCTAGCTATGCTCAGAGCTTACTCCTGCTTTGCGCTCAGCTGTCACTGCTGGTAGGGCTCTGGGAGCCATATGGTGCCTGGGCTTGAACCCGAATTGACAAGGGTCCTGCCTGCTGTGCTGTTTCTCCCATGAAATAGTGAAAACATTATTCAGAAATAAAAACGAGATATTCTAAGGGTGCAGGATGAAGACATTTTGCTTCTTTTCCTCTAGAGCTCTTTATGCCAGGAAGTGATAAGTTTAGCAGGCGTTCGGGCAGAGAGCCCGCCCCCAGAGGGAACAGTATGGTAGAGTGGAAAAACAAGACTTTCATGGAATTCTCAAGTCGTCTACCGGTTGCACAACGTCTCCCTTCTTAGGTGGATTTCAGCTCATTTAATTTTAAATTATTTTTCCAGTCAACAATGAACTTACCTCCCCTAAAATTTAGTTTCTTTTCAAAGTAAATATATTATGGGGTCCTCAGTCTTCAGCTATTGTACTATAAAATCTTGATACTCGTGAAAGAGTTAAAGAGCTCAAAGATTAGAGAAACTTTGTGAATTCAGCTCCACTCTTGCATGCACTCAGCTCTGTGAGTGCTCTTTCTCTCTGTCTCCCTTTCTGTCACTGCGTCTGTGTCTGTCTGTCTGTCTGTCTGTCTCTCTGTCGGTCTCTGTCTCTCTGTCTCTCTGGCCAGGTTACAAACTTTTTCACCCATGCGAGCTCGGTAAAAAATAACTATCTTCCCCTGGGGTTGAGGCGCTTCTCTTGCTGGTGGATGACCCTGCTTTGATCCTGGCACCGCGTGATGGGTCCCCTGAACACTGACAGGTGGGGTCCCTGCCTGTGGAAGCAAGGGCAAGCCCGGAGGGAGGCTGGGTGCAGACTAGGAACCAAAAAGAAACAATGGGCTCTGAAGATCAAGTGCTTTGGTGATTGGCAGACTTTGTTCTTAAAATAGTTTCTGCAGCGGTTCAAAATGTGTCTTTCTGGGACTAAACTTCTAACTTTCTGGGGCGATACAATGTTGCTTTCACTCAGATGCTGGTTAAAAAAAATTGAAGGAGGTATGGGAGGGCAGTGGTAGAATGGGGACACTGGGGTTCCATCCCCCACACCACATGTTGGCTTTCAGACCTTCCAGGAGCGACCCCGGGGCACAGAGCCAGATAGGCCCCAAGTACCTCTGAGTGTGACTCCAAAACAGAAGCAAACAAAAGTCGGATCAGTTTTATTTTAGAGCTAAACACTTATCAAATACTGAAGAAAAAAACAAAAACAAAAACAAAAGCTTGCCCTTTTAGAAGCAAAGGGGAGCAGAACAAGTAATCCTCAAATTTTATTCGTCTGAGGTAAGATGGACTTCTTGGGTTGAAGTAGGGAAGATGGTTAGCTATTGTGGATGAAAGATCAGCTTCATCACTTTGTATCTTGGAAAAGGTTCATCGCTTACAACTGACTTTGAGACTTTTGGACACTGTTTAATAGTGGCATTTTGCAGGACCAACCTTTCAAGTGTTTTTAAACACCAGTGTCTTTCTAATAATATTTCAGATGAAACTGGCAGGACCAAGGACTAGAACTTACTTCCAAGTGAGACGTTGTATGTAAGAAGAAGCCAAGAGCCCAGCTCATAGCAGCAATAACAGCTAAGGCCCAGCGGTTGCTATTAGTAACCAAGCAACAAACAGTGCTTTAGTGATCAGGAGATCTGCTGGAAGAGAAAAGGACGCCAGCACTGAAGTCCGGAGCTTATTGGAGAAGAAACCTTTATTTTTCTTGCAGATTTGGAAACTTTTCCTCTTCTGCCAAATCTGTGCTCCGGGTGCGTCCCGGGAGTTAGTGTTTCCCCAGGAAACCAAGAGAAACCCATCCCCTGCCTCAAATTCTACTTCCTCCTGACTACACTGCACATCCTAACGTAGGAAGCCTGCCTTGGTCTCTCTTAAGCCTTTAGCCAAAACACACCCAAGTGAAAAATGGCTAGAGGAGTAATACTAAAAGCCCACAGAAAGGTAGATGTTCTCCAGAACAAGTCGTCAGGGAAATGCAAACCAAAACAGCAACGAGATGCAGCAGGAGAGCGGCTACACACGACTGCACGTGCGCAGACCCCCAGGCAGTGCCGAGTGTTGGTGAGGGTGACAGCTAGAAACTGTGAGCATCGCTCCAGGGAGCGTGAAACGGTACTATCGGTTGTTGTGGGGACCAGAGTGTCCTGCTGGGGCCAAGTCCACTTGTAGGTAGATACCCAGGTGTTGGATAACACTTTGCTGTTCCCATAGGGAGCTTAAAGTTTATTGAGCCATTCCTACAGCAGAGCAACCGAGGCACAACTAATAATCCTCTATTGCTTTTCTCTTTCTTTTATGTCATTTGTCTGGTTTATTTACCATATCCTTTTTTGTGTAGACACAGGAAAACAATTGATGCTGTGCTATGTAACACGGGAGTTAATTGATTCCAGAATAATATTTGCTCCTGGGCATTTGTTTTTACTTAGCTTAGTTGCCCTTAGTTCCTAGCACTCCAAGAGTGGGGTCCCAGCAAGGGACTGATGGATCCAGGGCAAGATGTGAGCTACCCTCGCATCAAAATGGGTCAGGCCAAGTGCCGTGGTACTTAACTCTAAGTTAAGAGCATGTCATGGATAAACTCTGTCATGACCCAAAAGAGGCAACCGGATAAGGACCCTGCTGGGGTTAGGAAAACTCACCCGGACTGAGGACTGTGGTCTGGAATATATAGTGAGATGTCCTCAGGAAGAACCAAACTTTAAGCTTGGTATACCTCTTACTGTGTTCCTACAAAATGACAGTGCTAGAAATATTATAAGAAGTAAATTTACCCCCAACTATTTAAGTGGGTTACTAGCTGAGGAAAGAATAAAGCAACGTACCCTGAATGGAATCCTGCCCTTGAGCGGATCTCCTAGTTATCTGGAGTAATCTCCTTCCAAGGCCGGCTGCGATAGCACAGCGGTAGGGCGTTTGCCTTGCACGCAGCCAACATGGCCGACCCGAGTTCGATTC
>JAOXYA010021643.1:0-13435 GCA_028565675.1 Sorex palustris | reverse complement strand
TATTTAGGGGGGCTCGTTTTTGTTTGTTGGATTTTGGGGCCACACCCAGCAGTGCTCTGGGCTTACTCCTGGCAGGCTCAGGGGATTGAACCTAGCCCCGCGGGTATTTTGCTCTTTAATGAAAAAGTGAATCCTAAGGGTTTCAGGCAGTCCAGCCAGCGCTGTGGACCCTAGTACAAACATCAGAAATCAGGGCAGCGGACATGAGACCAAGACCAACAACCCAAAGAGGGGCCAGAGCTACAGTAGGCTGGTTGGGTGCCTGACTTACACACCGCCGACCTGGGTTCGATCCCCAGGGCACCAAAAGGAGTCATTCCCGAGTGCGGAGTCAGGAGTAACCCCTGAGCATCGCCTGGTGTGACCCAAAGACTGAAAAACAAAAACAAATGACTCAAAGAACCAGAACTGCCAGGCCCACGCCCCACAGTTATGCAGGCCACAGGGCCCACTTCTCTGTAAGGGAAGAACGGGCCACGAAGTCTCAAGAAAGGGAATCCTGGAAAGAGCAAAGCCTGAGGCCTGAAGCCCTCGGCTCTAAGCCCCAATCAACGCGCTTCTCTAGGTGGCAGGACAGAAAACAGAGCTTGGTGGCTGAAACACACACACACACACACACACACACACACACACACACTGTGTGTGTACGAGGTTCACTGAGCATTGGCAAAACAGGTCCTAGGGATCACCAGGTCCAAAAACCCCACAAATGCCTACACATATAAAAAGCATACATATATATATTAATGGCTTGCAAAAATAAAACATGGGAAGCACAGACTTCTCTGAATATACCTTGCTTACAATTTTAACTTTGGAAATATGTCCTTTTACAAATAAATAAATAAATAAATAAGTTACTCTAAACTGAACACAAACTAGAACAAATCTAATTATAGGCCAGTTATGGGTCAAACCGATAACCGGTAGAGGAAGCGATTTCTTCCAGTGATGCTTTCTTTAAAACAGTAAAGAAACGATCTAATCTGCATTTAACATTCAATAAACTCTTAGTTTGTACTTATATCGGTACCCTTCTGAAATTATTTTGTATGTACTGTAGGATGATTACAGCAAATAACTGAATTGCTGTTTTTAAAACCAAAACTTTTCAGCATATGTGAATAATATTCAAGTATAAAAACCAAAGAAATCAGAATGTTTCATTTGAATTAGAGAACTGAAAATGAATTTGTAATTCTTTTTCTGAAAGTACATTTTCCTGTTTCTTTCCACTGAAATGCTCAATACCAACAACACAACAGCCATCAGAAACAGATGCACCTAGAAAGTCAATTCTTGACTTTCATGTTTGTGTTATCATTGGGGAGGGGGTGGAGGGGGCGCACACCCAGATTGATTCAGGGCCCATGTGGTGCCAGGACTAAACCCAGGGTCTCCCGCATGCAAGGCGTGTGTCCGCAGGCCGGCTTATTAGTCTCTCTCTAGTCCTAGGCTACCCACTGCAGGTGCTCAGGGACCGTATGGGGTGCCAGGGACTGAACCCAGTCTGGCAGTGTGCAAGGCACATGCCTTACTCACTGTACTATCCCTCCGGCCCCTCTTATTATTTTTTAATAGGGGTACCACCCAACAGTGTTGGCAGGTAAAAGTACCCCCCAGGTACTCAGCGCTGGCTCGGCAGTGTAAGCCCCTACACTGCGGTGCTGGGGAATACCAGGGTCACTGCCCTGCCCAGAACAGCACGGAGGGCCTGGACCTCTCTGGGCTTCTCTTCCATTTCCATTTCCTTGGGAAAGAAAATGTCACCCGGGGCTGCAGCCTGGCCAGTGACTGGGGCATCCTTAGTGGGAAACCTAAAAGCAACTGAAGGAATCGCTAACTGCAGGTGTAAGATGGGAGTCGCGAACAAGGCAGCCTGGGGCAGAGGCTGTTTTTCTGCTAGAAAGGAGGGAAGACAAGCAACTCAAAGAGCACAAACGGAACATGAAGGAAGCAGCATCACTGCTTAAAACTGGAAGGGGAAAGAAGCCTCACTGGATTCCCAGAAGTAACTGGGGGACCAACAATTTTTCTTTCTTGGATGCTAGAGGCAGCAGGAGGATCTTATCACAGATGCCAGGGCTGAACCTCGGGGCAAAGAATACTGTTTTTAATAATAACATGCAAAGAAAAACTGTCTGCCCTTTGTACCAGAACCCAAGTGCTAAGAGGAGAACCACACATTCTGCTTTTCCCAGGTTGTCCATCCAGCTTGCAAAATAAACCCAGTGGATGAAGGAAAATTTGTCTTTACAGAAACATCTTATTTGATCAAATGTAGAAATAGGGGGAAAAAAACCATAAAAATCACCATTCACAATTTCTACTGAATAGCTTAACTCAGGTTAAGCTCTTCAATGGATGACCTAAAAAGGTTGACGGGGGCCGGAGTGACAATACCATGGGGAGGGTATCTGCCTCGCACGCAGCCTACCCGGGTTCAATGCCCAGCACCCCATGTGGTCCCCCCAAGCACGGATGGAAATAATTCCTGAGTGCAGAGCCGGGAATAACCCCTGAGCAATGCCGGGTGTGACCCAAAAAGCAAAACAAACAAACAAATATATAGAGAAAAAAGAGTTGACAGGAAGACAATTTGAGCGGGGGGCATCAGGCTGTGGTTAGTGGAACCAATTTCTCAAAGTACTGCCAGAGGGGCTGGAGAGATAGTAAAGTGCGCAGGGAGCTTGCCTTGCACACAGTCAGCCCAGGTTAAATCCCTGTCAGCCCGTATGAGAGACTCCAAGCCCCACAGGCAACACTCCTGAGTGTGGGGTCAGGAGCAAGCCCTGAGCACCACCAGGTGTGCACAGAAGCAACTTAAGAAAACAAAACAAAACCAAAAAAAAACCTGCACCACTGGAAGGGGTGGGGTAGGAGGATCCTGACTGATGAGTGCCAAGATTTGAGAGGGCAGGAGTCCAAGAAGTCTTACAAAAAGAGCTGAACCAGAATTTCACACAAGGAATGGAACTGTACTGGAGACGAGTCCCTAACACCTGGCCACTGAGACACCTTCCCAGGACACCGTGATTCCTTTACTGCTGACCACCAGGAGCGCATCTGACCCGATCTGACTGCCCGAAAGCGCCCACTGTTCTCGATCCCCCACACCCAGCAATGCCCACCCATGGCTCTCAGCCACTCGCGGGTTGCCAATTCACATACAGAGGAGAGGGCGGGGAAGCGTTCTTCCCATGGCAGCACCAGCGCACAACGGGATAAACCCTCTGACAAGGCGAATGCCCAGGGCTGCAGCAGCCGCATGACCCTGTCCCTATCGGACGTGAACGGCGGTGAGTATAGTCACCTCGAGTCTGAGCACCGGAGGGCGGGTCGTCTTCTCATGGCCAGTGATACTTGAGATACCAGATGGTTTCATTTTTCAACTGGGGTCCAAAGAGAGGGTTGAGCTGGGCCAGAATCGCAATCAGCCAGCTAGACGGGAAACGGGGGGAGGAGAAAATGGAGAAGCGGGGTTAGATCCTGACCATCTCGATTAGGAGGAGCAATCGGTGCTTCAATAAAACTAAAATCTACTCTGCTCATCGCAAACCTTCAATACAACGAAGGTTCATACAATTCACTGATCCACGGGCCCGAGAGGCGATACAGGGTTAACACGACGCCGTGACTCGACCCGGAGCAGGGAGGCTTCAGCCCATGACCGCCTTCTGGTCCTAACTCCCTTCCCCAGGTTTCCTGAGCTCTGGGTCCCCTGCCTGGTCGCCCGTCGTCCTCCCCACGCACAGGCTCGGGGAAAGAGGCTGGCTACCCAGTCTCCACCTGCCACTCGCCTCCTCCAACAGCCACGGCTAAGACTCTGCTCACCGCCCCCCAGTCGGCCTCCCCCTCTCAACTCCGGCGCCGCTGAAACATGGACCTGCTTCTGGCACCCCGTGGAGCGGAGCCTCATGGGTCTTTGGCTCCCCGGCCCACTTCAGAGACAGCCTGCGTCACAGATGCAATGGGGGACGTACAACGCTTACACAGGACCAGAGTCAGAGGTGGAAAAAGCACACAACTTGGTCTTTTAAAAAATTCCCAGCTTTGGGGCTAGAGCGATAGCACAGCAGGTAGGGTGTTTGCCTTGCAAGCATCCGACCCAGGTTCGATTCCCAGCATCCCATATGGTCCCCCGAGCACCGCCAGGGCTGATTCCTGATTGCATGAGCCAGGAGTACAGGAGTAACCCCTGTGCACTGTTGGGTGTGACCCCCCCCCCAAAAATTCCCAGCTTTGTAACTGCTCTCACGGTGATTCAATAAATAAAATTACTAAAAATGAAAAAAAAAAATTCCCAGACTGCTCACAAATATACCCAGTGAAGTCTGAAAATCAGAGAAATACTATCAGAAAATACAAAGGCCAGACAGCAAGCTGTGTGGCCCTGAAATCACTCCATGTTTTACTTATTAAGCCAGTATTTAATGAGCTCCTGCGAGGTTCCAGGCCGCCGGAAGCGAGAGAAAGGGAAATATCACGGCCTTCACACAGCGGACGCAATCAAAGCGAGGCAGGCGTGGTGAGAGCCCGGAGGGAGAGACCACGCGGGCATGATGACTGCATGGGGGGCCGAGACCTGGGCGAATGGCTCCACGGTCCCTCGGTCCCTGCTCAGAACATCCACTGGGCCGGCTGGACAAGGTCTGCACACCTCTGAGTGTGGCCTAAACAAGCACCCTATGAACGGGTTCTCTCCTTGTGGGGAAGAGTGGGGGAGGAAAACGACTTCCATCAGCTGATCTGGGAGCACGGGCCTGGGGTCCCAGGCAAGGGGAAAGGGTGTCGGACCCGGGCAGCCAAGGACCCAAACACCATCATGTGCCTGGGTCTCATCGGCCTCTCCCAGGCCTCTCTGTTCACCCCTGGCTAGACTTACCGGGGTATCAATCAACCAATCAATCAATCAATCAACCAACCAACCAGCCCTGGGCCTCCAGAAACAGGGTGGCTGTGCCCTCCCCAGGCTCTGAAGGTGGATCTGTGACAGGAAACGTGACACCTGAGGAAATCAGGCCAACCCAGACGCCTCCAAGCCCTCTGGCTTCATAAACAACAGTGGACTCGGATGAGACGCACACGGCAAACTGCCACGGCTCGTCTCAGCGGTCGCTGGGGTTTGCAGGGCCTCGGCTCAGCCATGGAAAATTCCACAGAGCCAGCACTTCCCCCGGCACAGCCGCTGTAAAGCGGGCAGCCAGCCTTGCGGAAGACACCGAGCTCGGGAAAAGCTACGTGAGACCCGACTGCTGGCCGCCCCTTTCTCCCCCAAACCGCAGGGCGCAGGACCCCTCTCCCCAGCTGACGGCTATGCGCGACCCCGGCTTCCTGGTCCAGGAGCCTGCACGGCAGCGCACCCCTCGCGGCCCACAGCTCCCTTCACGATCGGCCTTCTCACCATCGGGGCTGCTGAGGAAAATGAAGCAGGGCCCAGCATTTGCCTAGAGTCACAACTGTCACTCGGTGATCAGGGGTCCCGAGTCGAGGCTGAGGGTACTCTGTGTGGCCCTCTGAAACCTCCCCCGGGTGGGTGAGTAGTGCATGGCGCAGCCAGTGTGGTCCATCCTCAGGGTCGGGGAGGGTCGACCTGGCAGCAAGGAGCAAGGCCACTGAACTGGCTCAGCTTGGTTTCAGGACCTTCTCTGAATTCCATTCTACATGATAAAGATTTCACGTCAAATCACGCAGCAAGAAAAAAGCAAAGAGGAAAAAGAAAAAACCCACAGTTGAGAAAAAAAAAATTTCCTTGGGAAACAGCCCAGGCCAGCTCACTTGAAATTTCAGAGGAATTTTCCCCCCATCACAAGCTGAGCTCTGGGTCTGTCCTTCTGACTGAAAATTTCCCCTCAAAACGGGTAAACGCGGCACAGCGCCGGAGGAGACCGAACGAAACAAAAAGCCATTCGGAACTGATGGAAGTGGGGGAGGGCGTGTGCAGACTCTCCGTCCAATCTATTACTCAAGTGTCTGAGGAGCGAGAACTGAATGTGCCCTGAGACCTGCCCACTGTCCCCCTCCGGCCCTGGACGCAAGGAGGCGCAGAGCCAGCAGGGAGAACAGCGCTGGAAAGGGGGCCCGGCAGGCAACGAGGGGGACCTCCTCACGGCACTGCCACAGACCCCTGCACGCTCAGAGACCACAGCAGGCCTGTGCCACTGGACAGGTGAGGGAGCAGAGCTTTTCTGAATTCCGCAGGGGCTGGGGGGCTGAAACACAGGGCGGGGCGCTGGGGGACGTCCCCGTGGGAGCTTCCTGGCCTCCAGCAGCAGCTCCTGGTTATGCAAATTCCTCAAGCAGAGAAGGTGCCTCTGGGGCCTGAGCCACAGCACAGCACAGCATGTACTTGCCTTGCATGAGGCTGACCTGGGTTGGACCCCCAGTACCCCCTATGGTCTCTGCAGCACTAGGAGTAATTCCTGAGCACCAGAAGTGACCCCTGAGATCACCAGGTGTGGCCCCAAAACAAAATGAGTAGATGAAAAAGAAATAAGAGAAAAAGCGCCTCTGGGTGGCAAAGGCTACCAGCTGCTCTCCGACGGGCCAGGCCCTCTGCTGTGTGGCGGCTAGGACAGTCGTGGGAAGGCCCAGGATGGCACAGAGCCAGCAGCCAGCGAGCACAGCGGTCTCTTCACCCGTGCCAGGACAAGGTGGTCTGTAAGCGAGCTCCTTAAGTGACAGCAAAGACAGTGGGGCACAGGTCCCCCCACACCACAACAATCGCCGGCACCCCCGCCCTGTCTCAATCCAAAGGCCCCAAATTTGGACGCACCCTAGAGAAAACCAAGAGAGCTAAGAGGAACGAGCTCTGCGTGGTCGCAGGCAGAGCTGCCCTGGAAACCCCTGTGACCCCTCAGCTCCTCGGCTCGGCAGTGACTCGGGACCTACTCACTTGCCTAGGACGTCCCCACAGCTGAGTCACCGTCCTCACCACCCGCTCAGGGGAAGTCAGAAGACACCCCCAGATCCCTGTCCCCGGGGGTCACAGCCCGTGGAAAGCTGGGGCAGCGGATGTGGTGGGCGAGTGTGCCACTGTCCGGGGGCCAAAGAAGAGAGGCGCCGCCGTGACTGTGACTCCGCTTCAGTGTGCCCACGTGCAGGGCAGCCTGGCTCACTCCGGAAGCCAGGAGCACGCGCTCTCTTATTTTTCTTTTTTTTGCAGGGAGGGGGGGGCGCCATGGGGGCCACACACACCTGGCAGTGCTCACCGCTTACTCCTGTCTACACTGGCCGTGACGGGAACCCTATGGAGAGCCGGACCCGAGTCCAGGTCAAGCACATGCAAGGCAAGTGCCCTGCCCGCTGTGCCATTTCTCCGGCCCCCTTTCTTCTGTCTGTCAGAGACCACAGTCCTCTCTCTGCTGGGAGGGAGCTGAATCAGCACTGCAGCACGGCTGGAGGTGGCCAGAATGGGCAGGGGGCATTCAGCGCAGCCCGTGCCGGCTCACGGCTGGAAGTTACCTTTCTGCAGCCATGGGCTCTGAGAGTCAGTCTGCAGGAGTCCCCACAGGGACCCACCTGGCCCGCCCGGCAACTGCAGCCTGCAAACCTCTCTGCTTCCCAGTGGGCTGAGCCCACTGACTGCAAGGTGGTGACACTTCCAACCCGTCCCCGCCTTGGGGACACTGCGCCCACCCTGCGCGTCACGGGGCAGTTTCTCCCTCAAGTCACTCTGCAGTGGAGAAGGGTCCCGAGGTCAGACCTGCTCCTCACCCGAGGGTGCGGACCGGCCTCTGTCGGTCCACCCATTGAGGAAGGGAAGGAGGGACACAAAGGATTCTCTGCTGCTGGCTCTGAAGTAGATGGCGGCGAGGAGTCCCCAACCGCCACCGCAGGCAATGAGCCTCGGCCCTTCCCTGCAGCGGCCTGCCAGGGCCCAAAGCGGCCGAGGAGGGGCCATTCTGCAGTGCCCCGAGCCTCGGGCCTCACCCCTCTCATGCTGCAGGAACACTGGCGCCCAGCTCCCCAGTCTGTTCTCACACTTTCCACTCCTGCCCATCAGTTCAAAGCACTGCGATACAGGAGACACCTTTTCATGCAGCAGAGAAGAAGCTAGAACAGACCAGGTACCTAGACTTCTGCTACAAACCGCCTGACAGCCCAAGCTTTGGGGGCGTGAGTGGGGAGGACGGGCTCGGGGGTGGAGCACTCAGTGGTCGCACGCAGGCCACACGTCCCTCCCGGTACTATCTCTCCTTTCCCACAGAAGAATTTCAGTGGGTCCCTAGGGGTGGCAGGGGAAAGCAGTTCTCAGAACAAAAAGCAAGTGACAGTGAGTCTAGCAGAGGAAATTAACAGACTACACTTACTTTCCGGGCCTTGAGGGACTAAATCTGTACTAAATGTACTAAATCTGAGTGGGAGCCTGTAGGGTGACTGGGGGGCAGTGAGTTTGCCCTGGGGTGCTCAGGGGACCATATGTGGTGCCAGGTCAGACTCGTCCGAGGCAAGTGCCCGAGCGGCCGTACTATTTCTCCAGTCCCCTGGGCTCGCCTGGCACAGGAAACCTTACAAAACCCAGGATCTATAAAAGGGAGAGCCTGACGGAAGTCACACACACCAAATAATGCCGAGACCCCCGACCCCCTGGACGAGGATGAAGGTCGCAGGTCGAAAGCAGCAGCAGGCAGGGGAGCCGCACAGCCACGGAGAGGCGGCCTTGGTGGGGCCCCAGCGTCCTGCCACAGGCCTAACGGAAGCGCAGCACGAGAACTTCCCTTCCTGCTCGCTGGCAGGACCGCAGGCCCCCGGCAGGTACCGCCGTCACCAGAGCCCACCTTCACGCCAGGACTTGGAGGCGGCAAAGGCAGGAGATCACGGGGACATAGCGAGGCCCAGGACACCAGCAAGAGGTGGCAGCAGGAATGCACCTGGGCCGGCACCCACACACACACGAGCCCAGGGCCTCACCAAGCAAGCGGCGCTGGAGACGGAGTGCGGGGAAGTGAGACTCAGACTCAAAGCCGACAGTGGTGGGCAGAACGGCGGGAATCAACAGGTACGGCCATACCCTGGCCAGAGCAGAGGGCAGGACGCTTGCTTGCACATGGCCGGCCCAGGTTCAATCCCTGCAACCCTTTCGATCCCAGAGCCCAGCAGGAGAGATACCTGAGCGAGAGTCAGGAGTAAGCCCACAGCAACACTGGGTGTGACCTAAAACAAACAAAAGAACAGGAGAGCAGACTGGCAGGGTCAGACTCCCTGGGCCCTACCGCGGGGGCAGGTGAGTGAACACTGAACTAAGGAAACTACCACTGATGGCAGGAGCGACAGGCGAACACACGCCCCGGACTCTGGGAAAGTGCCGCTGGTGGCTCCCAGTGTCTCGAGGCAGGGAGAGCTGAGGGGAAGGGGCCTGGCATCACGCTGCCCCCTCATGGGCACCCAAGGGCACTGTCGGGCTCCCACAGGGTGCGAGAGTGTGCAGTGGGTGCAAGCGGCAGCAACCAGACGGGCTCTGAGGCCCCACCGATGTGAGCTTCAGGCCACGCGAATCCAGAGTGGCTGCCAACTGGGGGTGTCGTCCAAATTCCCATCCTGAATCAGCATGTGCCAAGGAAGGCGAAGGACAGCGGAAGGCCCCTGCAGACTGAAGGGCCCGAGCAGAGGTTTCAGCTGCTACCCATGGGGTGGGGGGTGGGGGGGCAAAGGAAAGGAGACCCCTGGCTCCAGAACACGGTCAACACTGCAGATCCCCCTGAGATCCCAGAGAGCTGGACCTTCGCGGAGAACTCACCACTGCACAAGGTGAAAGGGAGCCAACCTCCACAGGTAAAAGCAACCCTCACAGGTTTCATCTGACCGGTAGCCGCTGTTCACGGTGGCAAATGTGACCTCTCAGAGGAAGAAGGGCAAACCCAGGGTCTTGACTGGCCCATTCCAGGCCCAGGTGGAACGCAACTCAGCTGAAGGCCCAGATGGAACCGTGCCACTTGCTGCGACGAAGACAGAGCTGGAGCGTACACCTGAGTGAAGTGGTCAGGAGGGGGCAGACACACGAGCTCCCTCGTGCAGGGCATAAAGAAACAGGAAGGAGCCGACAAATGTCCACCGGCAACAGGAACAGAGAACTGGCCTTTACTAGGGAAGCGTGTCACTGCAGGGGAGTAGAGGACGCAGGACAATGGTGGAGGGAAGTGGACACTGGGGGGGGGGAGGGCGTGGCGCTGGAATGTTTTATGCATGGAACCCTGCCGTTGTCACGGTGCTTAAAATAGAGAAACTTTAAAGGAAGAAATAAGGGAGAAAATTTAGGAGTGAGAGGAGAACAAACAGTCCCACGTAGGTATAACTGGAGAGAAAGAATCCAGCAGAAAAAATACCAAGCACAAGCTAGGATTTCTCTCAGTACTGATGGAAAACAAACATACAGACCCCAGGAGTCCAGCAAATCCCAACTGGAAAGAAAACCACACACCAAGGTTTTGTGGACGAGCACAGAGCAAGCAAATCCTGATAACATCCTGCAGGGAAAGAAGGCAGGAAAAGGAAGAGGGCCACAAGCAGAGAAACAAACCACAGCGATAAAGAGCCAGGAAGCAGGGGATCAGCTCATCAGCTGCAACAGGGGGCTTCCTCGCAGGCACGGAGAGGCCTAAACCGACAGGACCAGGACGGAGGGCGGGCGGGAGGTGTCCCCACTTCAAAATCAGAAGCAGCTTGGCTACCACCGTTTTCCAGGACCCATGCCACTATTCTAATCTTGACAGGGGCGCACAGATTGGGACTGAGGAGGAGCAATTAGAGCCTCACGCATGCCCAGGCACGAGCTCTACCGCTTGAGCCAATCAAGATAGACACACACAGAACCTGCCAGACTTCGGAGAGTGAGACAGACATTCACCTGCATAGCCCTGTCCCAAAGGAGCGCCAACACGAGAGGTCAAGATGATAAATAACTACCAGCTACGGAAGTTGAGAAAAAACACACAATCCCATGCCCAAGGAAGGAGTAAATGGAGCATCAAAAAGAACATCATTTATTCGGGCAAGACATCAAGTCTGTTTAAAAGTTTCATGATGCTGGGACCGGAGCAACAGCGCTGTGAGTAGGGTGCCTGTCTTGCACGGAGCAGGCCCGGCTTCGATCCCCGGCACCCCACCCTGAATCACCCCGGAGAGATCCCTGAGTGCGAAGCCAAGAGTAAACCCTGAGCACTGTTGGTGTGGTCCAAAAATAAAAAACAAATCAAAACAAACAAAGCAGCCCTCAAAGCCGACTTACTCAAAAATCTGAACCTGAATAGGATTCATTCCCTAGAGAGGACTGTCAGCTTATAGGACATACAGAGAAATAAGAACAGGTTAAACATCAGCAAAGGTGTGCAATTAATAAAGACTAGGATCTTTCTGGAAAACTATTGGGGCAAAGAACGCAGCATTTTTTCCCTAGTGAAACTATACAAGAAAAATCAATGAATAAAGAGGAATTCTTAAAACACACCACCAACTGCAATACAAGTTCAATGGCCCGTTCATTTGGGGGCAGGGTGGGGATGGGGGAGGGGAGAGGGAGAGAGAGACAGAGGGGGAGAGTGAGGGGGAAGAGAGAGAGATTGTGCATAGCATAATTTTCAAGCACCAAGCCCCTCAGCACTGCTAGGTGTGGCCCCAAAACCAAGAAATAAAACAATAAACAAACGCAATGGCCTTCAACTGGGCCCTTCCAAACTACAAAAACCAAGTGACAACTAGAGACACTGAAGGGGCCGGAGCATACTCCAGCAGGTAAGGTGGTGCCTCACACACATGGCTGACCCCGGTTCAATCCCGGGCACCCCACCTGGATGACCCGAGTTCAGAGCCAGGAGTAATGTGTGGCACCACTGGGTGTGGCCCCAGAACAAAAACAAAACGAAAAAATAGTAATCAAGAAATTCAAACGTGACAGGTTATTTGCTGAAACAATAGATTGAACTTTTTCTTTATTTTATTTATTTTTGCTTTTGGGGTCACACCCGGTGATGCACAGAGGTTACTCCTGGCTCTGCACTCAGGAATTACTCCTGGCAGTGCTCAGGTGGACCATATGGGATGCTGGGAATTGAACCCAGGTTGGCTGCGTGCAAGGCAAACACCTTACCCGCTGTGAACTTTTTCTAATGAGATGATCTGGTGGGGACGGGGAACTGTGTGAGGGTAAAACTGGTCATGAGTGGGTAACTTCTGAAGGCTGGATAGCCAGCACATTAATTTACTGTTTGGGGGCCACACCTGGTGATGCTCTGGGGGCTCGATCATCTGGGATGCCAGGGACTGAAGCCAGGTCAGTCACCAGCACCGCAAGCTACTGTGCTATCTGGGTCACGCCTAGAAGGGCTCAAGGAACAACAGGATCAAACCCGGGTCAGTCAGCGCAAGGCAAGGGCCTAAGCCCCCGTACCACCTTTTGGGCCCAACACAGAAGCAGAGTGGACTGTGGCCCCTGCACTGCTCACGTAAGCAGTGAATGGATGAAACAGACCCCCAGCCTGGCCTTGCTCGGGGGAGACAGGCACAGCGCACCAGCCGGTGCCAAACGCTCCCCTTCACCCATCTCCCAGGCCTTGACTCTGGGACCCAGGTAAGCACCCACACCAACCCGTGCAGCCCCCAGTGCAGCCCATCACCCGCAGACCTGCGTGCCTGAGGGAAGGGGACTGGGCCCCTCCTGTCCAGGGCTTACAGACGTCCAGCAGCCCAGCCTCCTTGACCAGTGTGGGCACTGGACACAGCCCCCCCCACCCGGGCTAGAGGGGACTCCACGGCGGGCTACAGCAGGCAGCACAGGCCCCTCGATGCTCAGAGACTCTTCAGGTTATAGCCGGATTGGGTTTCCTTTCTTCTGGTGGTCTGGAGGACCCTGTGGGGTGCTGGGCACTGAACCCGGACACCTAACATAGGCTGTGGACACCTAAGTCAAGCACCCTCCCCACTTTACTTCTGCTCTGGATTTTGAATTGGGATTTTAACTTTCTGGTTTGGGGACTCTTTATACCTGCCATGTCCTCTCTCTAAAAAGCAGAGGGGCCAAAGAGATAGCACGGCAGGGAGCCTTGCTGTGTTAGGCCCAGGCTCAATCCCTGGCATCTCATATGGTCCTCCAAGCCCGCCAGCAGTGATCGCTGGACACAGAGACAGAAGTAAGCTAAGGGGGGTGGTGGTGGGGGACACACATGGATGGACACACACAAACACATACACACTGTTCTAATTCACTGAAAAACACCACACAACCACCTTACCACATAACCAAAGAGCATCTCATCTCAAAGAACCAAGGTCTTCTGTACCTATCAGTCCTTCTTTTCCTCTCTCACTTGCCTGGGAGGATTAGAACTAGCCCGCTGCTAAGGGTAGGCTGCATTTTCCAAGCAGCAGTGGAATTTTTACAACATTTGGCTTCTCACTGACCCTGAAGATGGGAGTAGTGTGACTCTGAACAGGCTGTAAC
>JAOXYA010021628.1:0-13436 GCA_028565675.1 Sorex palustris | reverse complement strand
GGGGGGGGGGGGGGGGGGGGGGGGGGGGGGGAGGGGAAGGGAGCCTGTGGGCCACTGACTGTCCTCCCTCTCTCATTCCCGCCTCTTTTCCCGGGACTCCCCTAAGGCCGAGGACTCCTCACCTGTGCCGTGATGAGCTTCCGCTGCCTCTGGGGGTCAGGAAACTCCTCCCCGAAGCACAGGGTGACCTGGAATCTCGGCAGGGCCCGGCCGTGGTGTGCAAACGCTTGCAGCTCTGCAGAGACCCCAGGAAAGGCAGCGGCATTCAGAAACCATCAAGGGCCCCACCGGCTCTAAGCAGGAAGCGCACCCGCACACACACACACACACACACACACACACACACACACACACACAAAGATTGTCGGCTGAATCCCCCTGAGAGGCTCAGGCTTGTGGCCCATAGCAAGAGCCACCCCCCACTTCCCGTGTGCTCCCGAGGAAGGCGCCCTTCACCCTTCACCCCAGCACTGAGCACTGTCCCCTGGGCTGGTGGGCACCGGCGAAGGCTGCACAAAGCAACCGCGAGGGGCAGGAACGAAACACAACACAGTTTACACAGAGGAGGAATCTCCACCGAAAACCATTCTTCTGCTGAGACAGGACGCAGGCGGGTGGGCGGGCGGGCGGGCCCAGACAAGCTCTCATCCCCGACCCCCAAAAACCGCCGGGGGTGATCCCTGAGCCCCAAGGCTGAGGTCAGGCTGCAGCCTCATCTGCAGAGCACCGAGGCCCTGGGTGCAAAAGCAGCCAGGCCTCAGGGCTGCACACAGGGACTGTCCCTCAGGACCTGCCATCCTGAGGCTTCAAAGCTCTCCACCCCCTGGGCACCCGAGCCTGGTTTCTAGCTAACTCACAGGACTCCGTGGCTTCCTGCCTCCGACTTCCTCCTTCTGCTGCTCCCAGAATTCAAACCTAACGGCCGCGAAGGTGCCAAAGGTGCCCTCAGCACCCAGGCCCGAGACGGCACCGACACCCGCTCACCCGCGAGGGGCAGACTGGCATAGGCCGGGAAAGGAAGGAAGCCCAGGGTCCGAGGCGGGTAGACAGGCCACGTTGCGGGGCGGGGGGCGGGGTGCTCCTTCGTGACCCAGAAGCTCCCCAAGGCCTTTTGAGACAGGCCTGGACCCACAGGCGGGAAGGAGCCAGCTCAGAGTCACCCAGGAGAGAGAGAAACCCTGAGTGACAGAAAGCGCGTGCAGGTGACGCTGGGAGCCACCCGGAATGTTCTAGTTTCCCGAAACGGGCAAATGACAAAGCTCAGAAATGACTCGTTGGAGCTCAGTCCCCAGGGCGTATCCTTGCAAGACACGAAGTCTCTGAGGGAGGATGCAAACCCGGGAAGAATGTCCCCAACCCTGGTGCAGACAGAATCCCCCGCCCTTCCTCCCTAGGGCGCCTGGGTCTGAGGGTCCCCGGGGTTGGGGCAGGGGATGGGGGGTGGGTCACCTTGGCCTTTCTCACCCAGCCGCTGCCTGCAGGTGGGAGACTGGGGGCATGCTCTAGGGACCCGAGACTCGGTTCTCCCTGTTTTCTTGAGTCACTGGGGGACAGGGGGCTCGTGGGGGGCACCAAGAGAAAGTCTGGATTCACTGATTCCCCCACCCCCCCACACACACAAAGGCGAAGCCCAGCCTTGGTGCTGGAACGCAGAGGCTGCAGGTCTTCCCCAAGAGAAAGACCCTCGAGGGGCAGCAGCATGCAGGAGATGGAGGGCACACAGCCCCCTCGGCCCCTCCCCACAAACCGAAATTCAGCGTGGCTGTCTGAAGGGGGCGCTCAGCTGCGGCCAGATGGAGGGAGGCAGGGAAGCGGCTTCCTCCCTCCCCATAGGGAGTGGAATCATCCCCCCTGCACAAAGCATCCCGAGGACCTGGCACCCGAGATGCAGGACAGGGCTCAGGGCACCTGGGCTGGACCCTGGCATCACACAGGGTCCCCCCCCCGGCCCCTCAAGCACTCCAGGAGGGACCCCAGAGCACAGAGCCAGGAAGAGCTCCTGAGCACGGCTGGGTGTGGCCTCCGAATTATCACAAGGACCTGGACTCGGCTCCTTGGTGAAACTGCGGAGAGCAGCCAGGGAACCAGACAGCAGAGCCTGTGGGCTCGGGACCTCGGCACAGCCCCGGCACTGCGGGGACAGCGGTGTACCAAGCCGCCACGCTTGCCCCTTGGCCGCCTGGGCATGAGGATCAGGCCACGGCGCTCGGCCCCTGCTGCCCAGGCCACGCTGGCCGTGACGCATCACCCTCACCCTCGCGACAGCTGCCGGGACTCGCGACCTCGCGACCCCCCTGGGAATCTCCAAAGAGCGGAGGATGCTGCAGAGATGTGGGCTGAGGGCCGGTGAGCCAGACCGGAAGCCGGGCGGGAGGGGAGTGTGTGCCCAGCACAGGCAGCTCCTGTCAGGAGCCCCCATGAATCCCCAGACCCCGTGGCACCCCCTACTCTGGGCACAGAGCAGCCAGGACACATACCCCGCCTGACCACCCTTGGTCCTCTCCCTCTCTGCGGGGCAGGGATGAGGCCTGTTTGAGCAGGGGTGGGGAGAGCTGATGCTTGTTTGAGTGGAGGGGAGGGGAGCTGATGCCTGTTTGAGCAGGAGTGGGGTGGGGGGAGCTGATGTCTATTTGAGCAGGGGTGGGGTCGGGGAAGCTGACACCTGTTTGAGCAGGGGTGGGAGTTGGGGGGAGCTGATACTTGTTTGAGAAGGGGTGTGGGGAGCTAATGCCTGTTGGGTGGTAGGGGAGCTGATGCCTGTTTGAGCAGGGGTGGGGTGGGGGGAGCTGACGCCTATTTGAGCCTGGGTAGGGTGAGGGGAGCTTACTTCTTTTGAGGGGGGGAGCTGCGTTGTTTCTTCATGTTGGTGTGTAGGTGTAGGGGTTAGATGTCTTGGTATGAGTAAACTACTTGCGGCCGCGTAAGTGTTGTCCCGCCCACAATTAGGCCACGCCCACTTCTAAATTGGCCACACCCCCATGGATACCTGGTGTGTGTCCGGGGAGTAAAGACTGGGTGGGGAGAAGAGACCAGCTCCACTTGGGTGGCGGAAACGGAGAGGCAGAGAGGCTCAGATCTGCTTTGTCTCCCGGTGTCCAGGGGACGCCTGGGGGCTTGCACGGTGAAATCCAAGTCCCGGGTGTGAGAAGCGACGGGAAAACTGACCTGGGTGGGAAGAAGAGACCAGCTCGGCTTGGGCGGTAGAAAGGGAGACAAAATGTTTTTAATATTTCTGTGGCTGGAGCTGGTGAGTCTGTTTTCTTTCCTCTTGTCCATACTTGAGATTTCTGTTCTGATTAAGACTTTTTGTTTGTTTGGGGGTCGTACCCCATAGTGCAGGGTTGGGGTTACAGCAGTGTCCTGGAGACTATGCAGAAATATGGCTCCTCTGTGAAACTGCACCCCCAGCCCATTCAGCCATCCTCACAGCAAGATCTTCTCAAAAAGACTGCTGGTCTCAGAGGCGGGTCAGCGGGAAAGGCACTGTCTGCTCACAGCTGACCTGGGTTCCATCCCCAGCCCCACCAGCATGATCCCTGAGCATGGCCGGGTGTGGCTCTTTAAGACAAAAAACACAAAAAAAGTCTCCATGTTCATGGATCTCCTTTTTTCATTTTTACCTCCTTCTAGACTGTTATATCCCACACTTTAAAAATCAAAAGAAAGTGCAATTAGGGCCAGAGCAATAATAGTGGGTAGGGCAATTGCCTTGCATACATGCCTTGCCTTGGCCGACCCAGGTTTTATCCCCGGCATCTCAAAGGGTCCCCAAGCAGCACCCAGTGTGACCCTTGAGTGCAGAGCCAGGAGTCAGCCCTGAGAATCTCTAGGTGTGGCCCAAAAATGAAGGAAGGAAGGAAGGAAGGAAGGAAGGAAGGAAGGAAGGAAGGAATTAAGGTCAATGAAATGTGGGTGCCTTTTTCCTCTGTATCATGAACATTCTGGACTTTCAGACATCATCTGCCTGAGACAGGTCACCGTGCAATTCTCAGTTTGAATTCTGTTGGCAGCAGAGCTGCGGGGTCCTGGGCAGCTGCAGGAAACAGCCAAGAACCTGGCAGCTGCTGAGACAGAAAAGGGAACGGAAGTCTGGCTTCCTGCGCTGGGGCACCAGTGGGAGAGTCCGAGAGGAGAGTGCCACTAATTTCCCTGAGCTGTGTCAGAGTGAATTTTAAATTAACATGGCACTTTAAATTAACTTTTATATTTTGGGTTTGGGGACCACCCCCAACTCTCTGCATTCAGATTATGCCTGGTGGTGTTGGGGGACTCCATGCAGTAATGAGGATCGAATCCAGGGGGACTGGGTACAATGCAAGTAAGGGCCTACCATGCCTTGTGACATAGCTCTCTGACCTCTTGAACCCAACATTGTTATTATTATTTTGGGATTTTTGGCCGTAAATGCGGTGCTCTGGGCTTACTCTTGGTTTTGAGCACAGGTATTATCCAGACAGGCTCAGGGGACCAGATGCGGTACCTGGGATGGAACTTGGATTGTCCTTGCACAAAGCAAGCACCCTACATGCTGTACTATCTCTCCAGTCCCTAAGCTTATTTATTTATTTAATTTTTAGCCCAGGAAGTCCCCTTCCTCCCAGAGCATTCCTTTAACACTTGGTAATCTTAGGGCGCTGGCTTGCCCAGCTATGTCTTTGCCTTGCCTTCCCTCATCCTTCTCCCAGCCCCAAATGCCTTCTCAATGTTTCCTGAATGTTCTCGGGCCATTGCATGTCCTGTCCATCGTAGGAGAGGGGGCTGTCCTTGTCAAAAGCTGGTTGATCACTGTTCCTAGTCCATGTGTTGTGCCTGAATTTCAGGTCCCCATTAGTGAATAGACCCAGTTCTACACATGATAATGCAAAAGCAAATGAACTTTAATACTAGCTTGAGCCATCGCTAGCTCGAGCTAGGTTCCAAGTCTCATCCAATGCAGTGGATTCTTGCTAAGGAGCCTGACTCCAAATTGCAAGCAGTTTATAGAGGGTTTAGACTTAAGAAGCAATTTTATATGGTTCATTTTTAGTAATGGCCCTATTACAATGGTGGTCAGCCATTAGATAATTGTTAGTAATAGTTTCTAAGGAGGTTACAGTGACCCTCATGACCAGCTAGATCCAACTGCCCAATTTCTTATCTAGGCACATTACTCAACTGGGACTCTACCAGAAACTGCCAGTCCTGCTTTGGGGAAACAGAAACTGAGGCCTAGTTGAGACTTAATGTTAGCTGAAGCCTGTCATGGCATCAGTTTTGCCCTCACATGTGGAGTCAGGGAGTATGGTGCAGAAGTTAGTGGTCTGCACTCTGATAGTGCCTGGCTGATTTGGTGTGTAACTACACTGCTTTGAGCATCAGCTACTGGATAAATAATCTCTTCATAAGAGAACAGTATAAAATAATGCATCTTGGAAACCTCTGTTTTCAGACTCCACACCGGGAGTGGTTTCTGACAGGGCCATTGAAGGAAGCAGAGGGTGCCGGAGGGTGATGAGAGTCAAAGGTCAGTGAACAAAATCATTCTGGGCTGAGGGGTGGGGGGGTTGGACCGAACCAGCTGTGCTCAAGAGGCACCTCTGATTATGTTTTCTTAAATCCTGTTGAGACTTTTTCACTCTTTTCGAAAAATTTGTTCATCTCAGCTTTCAAATGTGTCAACTAAAATCTGCTTAATCATATGCTGTCCTTCAGGATTTAGCCTCTGTCCATCTGTCTTGGCAGTAACCCTGGTCTGTCTGCTTGTTTATTTACAAATTCTCCACTTCTTGATCAGTAGCATCAGAAATGAGTATGACTTTTTTTGAAGCTTATTTACTCCGCTAAAGGAGATGTACACTCACTCCTCATCTCATTGGTGTCTGCTATTTACCCAGCTGCTTTACAAGTTGTTTGCTAATTGCAAAAGAATGCAGCTCAACTTTCTAATTAGCTGAACTTCCAATGCAAATTTTTAGCCAGGAAGCGAACAGCTCATGGGTGAGTCCACTGAAACACACGTGGCCGGGCTGTGTAAGTATAGAATGCACAAGGTTGCTCCTTCTCTCTGGCCCAAGGTATATTATTTCAGTTCTTAGAAATGTGAGAATTTGCTTTATAGCCCAGAACATAGAACAATAATAGTTTAATAATAGTTTACTAATTTTGAATTTAAGATTTAAAAAAAAGTGAAAATATCCATTATAGTGATTTTTGTTGAATACGGTGTTCAACACATAACATTTACATATTTTTATAAGGATTAGTTCATTCAGTAATATGCTGGTAGAAAGGGTAAAATGTCACCCACTGCAAACTTATTTTTTTTATTTTTAAAATTAAAATTTTTTTTTTTGCTTTTTGGGTCACACCCGGCATTGCATAGGGGTCACACCTGCTCATGCACTCAGGAATTACTCCTAGTGGTGCTTGGGGGACCATATGGGATGCTGGGAATCAAACCTGGGTTGATCGCGTGAAGGCAAATGCCCTCTACCCACTGTGCTATCGTTCTAGCCCCCAAACTTATTTTTTATAAGCTTTTCATTTTTATTAGGTAATCAAAATTACCAATATATGCATGAGATTTTTTTTCGTATAAAATACTATTTATCCCTGGGGCTGGAGAGATAATACAGTTGATAAGGCACTTACTTTGCACATAGCTGACCTGGGTTCGATCCCCAGCATTGTATAGGGTCCCTGAGCTCTACCAGTAGTGATACCTGAGTGGAGAGCTAGGAGTAACCCCTGAGCATTGCAGGATGTGTCCCCCCGACAAAAACCAAACAAAAAATTTTCTCTAACTACAGAGCCAGGAGTAAGCCCTAAGCACTGCAGGGTGGGGTCCCCAAATTTTTTCACAAGATTTCTTTTCCACATGAATTATCTGATGCATTATGAGCTATGAGTTTTTGTTGAAGCCTTTCCCACATTCCCTGCATTCACAGGACTTTTCTCCTGCTTGAATCTGCTGAATAACAAACTGAGACCCACTGTAGTAAGCCTTGCCCCCTTGCTTACATCCGTAGGTATATCTCCTGGATGAATCCTTTGATCAGTAAACATGTTTCATTTATGCACAATTGCCACATTCAAAAGATGTTTTCTTCTGCATGCATTCTGTGATGTAGCTTAAATTGCTTCCCCACATTCTTCGCATGTACATGGTGTCTCTCCAGTCTGAGATTTCTAAATCAGACTGGGCAGATGATGCTTTGTCCTGAAGGAGAGCTCAGCCACTATCCAGACACACAGCTTCCCTTCCACATGAGTGTGCTCTGTGCAGGCAGTGATGTGTCTTGTCCAGAAAGCTTTCTGACACTGAGGCTTCACCCCTCTGGGTTCTCCAATGGATTATAAGTCGTGGTTATCCAGCATAACATCCCAATAAAGGCTTTTTGGGGAGGGTATGTTGGGCTATACCTGGTGGTGCTCAGGGTTTACACCTGGCTCTGTATTCAGGCATAACTCCTGGTGATCTCTGGGGACCATTTGGGGTGCTGAGATTGAACTTATGTTGGTCATGTGCAAGGCAAGCGGCCTCCTGCTGTACTATCGGTTCATCCACATCCTATGCTTTGAGCTGCTGTTGCCTGTGGGTGGACAGGGTTAAAGATTCCCACCCTGTCTTCCCTGTCTGCACTTGCATGAACTTCCTGATTCCAAGCTAAGAAATTGTTGATTTGTGGACACTCATGACCCCGCTTTGCTACAAGATACACAAGCATGAGTGCATACTCTTATCCTATAAAAGGGCTCTGGAGGTCCCTGAGCTTGGTCTAAAGGCTTCAGCTTGGTCTAGGTGCTTGCCTAGCCTAGACCCACTGGTCTGACACAATGGTGTAAATGAAGACATTCTTGTTCTCCTGCCATCAACTACCCAGCATGCTTGATTAAACAAATACCCATTCCATTGGGCCAGAGTGATAGCTTGGAGTTGGGGGGGCACTTTCCTTGCACCAGGCTGACCTGGGTTTGATCCCCAGCATCCTATATGGTTCCCTGAGCACCACTGGAGTAGTTCCAGAGTGGAGAGCCAGAAGTAACCCCTGGGCATCGCTGAGTATGATCCAAAAGTCAACTCCCATGACAAGAGTAGCCCCTGCAGGAATTGTCATCTATCAATATGCTTTGTGCTCAGTGCTGTCTTCTCATGTGCAGTGGGAGGAGTCTGGGCCACACACAGCAGAGGTGTTCATGGGTCTGTATGTGATAACCAAGACCCCAGTGTTTGCCAAGAGCATGTGACTACCTATTGCTGCCCAGTCCCTCTGGTTCCTTCAAAATTTTACCATCCACTAAAGCAAAGCCTACTACCACATTTTCCACGAAGAATGTCTTGGCTTTATTTTAAGACTTTATGTCTTAAAATCTGAACTCTTCTTGTCTGTTTCCAACCAATCCCAAATAAAGGTGGGGCAGAGAGCACAGTTGGTAAGACATATGCCTCACATGCATATGATCCAGATCCTGCCAGGGGTGACCCTGAGCTTAGAGCCATGAGTAAGACCTGAGCACTGCTGGATGTCATCCTCCCCTCCCCTCTCCCCGAAAAGAGCCCCAAGGGTGTCTGGGATTGGTATGGAGGAAGGAGTCAGTCTGTAAATCACTTAAGGTGGTGATGGGGCAGCATTTTGGACCAAGAAATCACCAGCCTGAACTCCACCAGGACAGGCACGGACTGCAGAGCCCAGACTCATCACTGGAGTCCACATAGACTGGGTTTCAAACCCAGGCGGAGAGGGGCTGAGGACAACACGTTTGTGGCAGAACTTTTGGGTGGGGTCTTTGACCCATTATTGCCTCTCTGGTGGGCAAAATTTTCCAGCTGAGTACTACCGAATGCCCTTTGTCTCTGTGATCAGCATCCGTGGTTTTCTGTGGGACAGGAAATGAATGATAGCTGAGTGGAGATATTCCCTGTCAGTCTTCAAGTTTCCGACATAGTAGAGAGAAAAAAGGTGAAATATCATTGAATCGTCCCAGTGAGGCATACACCTGGCACTGCTGCCATCCTGCTGAGTGCTGGCCAAGTTCTTCACCAGCAGAGTGACAATAAAAAGCACTTACAAACGGGCAATGGGAATGCTGTCATTATTTGTGGGGATAATTGTGTACATGCAAAGACAAGAAACTCCTGACAACCACACAGTATCAGACGTCATAAGACACCATCGATAGGGAGCCAGAGCAATGGGACAGCGCGGAGGGTGTTTGCCTTGCACAGGGCTAAACGGGTTTGATCCCTGGCATCTCAGATGATCCCTTGAGCACTGCCAGGCGTGATTGTTGTATGCAGAGCCAGGAGCACTGTTGAGCGTGATCCAAAAAGGAAGAAAAAAAAAGACACCATTGATTGAAGATCAAAGAATTATCATCTAGGATGCACAGATTTTGGGCTGCAAAGCTAAATTTTGAGCAAAGTAGGCCAGAATACCAGTTGTTTTTTATGATAAGAGGGAAATGATAAAGACGGTGATCACTGTATCACTGGCATCCCATTGGTTGTCGAATTACTCTAGTTGGTGCCAGTCACATCTCTATTCCTCCCAGCCCTGAGATTTTAGCAGCCTCTTCTTATTTGTCTTTTCCCAACAATTGGAGGCTCTTTCAGGGTCAGGGGAAGGAGACCTATTGTCGTTACTGTATTTAGCATATCGAATATGCCATGGGGAGCTTGCCAGGCTCTGCTCTTGTGGGTGGGATATTCTCAGTAGCTTGTCAGGCTCTCCGAGAGGCTTAATGGATAGGAAGTGTCTTATAATGTGTTGTGCAGCCGCAAAGTGGCCTGGAGCATGGCGGAGGTTGGGCAGTGGAGGTCAGCTGCCGGGGCTGGGTCCCTCGGCGGGGGATGGGAGGGTGGGGGAGGGCTCTTACCCGCCCCACAGCTTGGCATGGAGTACGGTGGCATGGTTCTGGGAGCCTCCTTTTATACTCCTGTCTAGGAAGAGCATCCATGAGTACTGGAGGGTGGCCGATGAAGAGATTTTCTGCCAGCACCAGACAAAGATGGTGATATACAGTTTAAAAGTCTCGAATTAACATGCTTAATCTATTTGCAGCTATACATAGTTATCCAGTAATTCTGTAAAAGGCATGAAAAGGGAACTCTCATGGCTTTGGATAAAAAGTCTATCCTTTTCCAGTTCACAGATAAAGGGTTGTGTGGAGGGTAACAAGGCTTTGTTTCAAGACAGTAAGTTAGAGCATCCCTGAAAGTGCTAGGATGAAGAATACACTTTACACGCAGGATGGGATGCAAGGGGCTGGTCTGTGGGGCAGAATATGCTCCAGAGCCTGTAAAATGAATTAGAAGTTGAAGGGCAATCACGGCAACAAAGATGTCAGAGCCGCTAATTAGCTGTTTGAAAATGAGATGATTGTGCCAGAGTTCAGTGGGGAAGGTGTCTGCCTTGCACATGGCCCTCTTGGGTTTGATCTCCGGCATCCCATATGGTCCCTTGAGCACTGCCAGGAGTAATTCCTGAGTTGACCTCCACTGCCCAACCACTGCCACGCTCCAGGACACTTTGCGGCTGCGCAACACATAAGACACTTCCTACTCATTTATGCCTCTGGGAGAGCCTGGCAAGCTACTGAGAATATCCCGCCCACACGGGCAGAGCCTGGCAAGCTCAGAACCAGGAGTAACCCCTCAGCATCACTGATGTGTCCTCCCCAAAAAAAAGCACAAAATAAAATAAATAAAATGAGATGATTCTGGTGGGCTGAAATGTAAGTGTGGCCCCTCAATGTGAAGCAGGGGCGATGGGGAATGGGGGGCTGCAGTGCTGGTGCCAGCATGAAGACAGGTTCCCCGGTCACCAGTTGCACACTGTGGAATTCAGAGAAGCTTCTAGAAGCTGTGAGGGCAAAGACAGTCTCTGTTCTAGAGCCTCCAAAATGAACTGCAACCCTGTCAAGGCTCTGTGAGATGAATTTTGGACTTCAGAGGGTGATAGTACAGTAGAGAGGGCATTTGCCTTACACGTGGCCAACCTGGGTTCAATCCTTGGAATCACATAGGGTCCCCTGAATACCACCAAGAGTGATTCCTGAGTGCAGAGACAGGAATAAACCCTAAGCATTGCCAGGTGTGGCCTCAAAACAAAATAAGACAAATAAAAAAAAATTTTGGACTTCAGACCTCTAGAAGTATCATCAGATTTACACTGTTTGGTGTCGTCACATTTGATCATTGAATTATAGCAACCACAAGAAACTAACGGAGTCAGGAAGGAGCTCCAAAAGGTTCAGTCTCTGGTCTCACATGGCGCCCTGAGCACTCCCAGGAGCTGCCTGGAGCACTAATCCGAGAGTAGCTGAGAGCAACACAGGATGTGCCCAACCCTGAAAAAAAGTGTTTAACAGAGTCACAAGTTTCCAGTTGTTATTTTTATAGGTTTCCATGACCCATAAAACTCTGGATCCAAGAGTTCATTTAGGCAAGAAGTCACTCACAGATTCCCAAGGAGCATGCATAAGGATTTCCACCATCCCTGCCTTGGCAGGCAAGGGCCTCATCCATGGGCTTTTCTGCCTTTTCCTCACAAGTGTATCCATGGTCAGGGACTCCAGAATTTTCCCTGCTCCTCAGACACGTGATGACAGGCAACATACCACAGAAACTCAGCAGATTCTTTCCTAAGGTTTTAGTTCTCTATAAACCCCCTAAATATGAACCTTCAGAAACGGGAACCCCCTATCCACAAGCTGCACTTCTGATTACTGCTTCTGATCCCTTTGGTGGTGACCAAGTGTCACAGAGCGTCTCTCTTCAGGCTGGCACACAGCGTTTCTTCCCCAAGTGAGCTCTGGCATCATGACCTGGCCTCTTCTTGCTAAAAGTTTGTCACCACTTCTGGGAATAGGCTCCCTACCCATACAATATCTGAGACACAGGAGACGTAGCTTACAACAGATGGCACCACCACGCTTGCTGCATTTACAAGGCTGAGTGCCTGCACCAATTCCCAATGATTTCTGAAGGCTCAGTGTCTCAGCAAAGGATGCCTGACAAGCTCAGTGCCAGGGAGTAAGGCGCCCGGAGCAGACACCACCTCTGGCACCATGAGGCTTGGCTCCTGTGACCCTCCACTCGTGTACACAGCACCTGGGACTCCTGTGCAGGCACGGGGGGCTGATGTTTCCTTTAGCAGTTTTCTTATGCTCAGTGAGGACAGGTGGGTGGGCAAAGGTTTGGCCTCAAGGGCTGTGCACATGTGGTCTCTCCCTGCTGGCTCCCAGAGGTCTTTCCACACTTGCCAGCCCCAAGCGGTGATGCATCTCGGTCATGTGACTTTTTTGTTGCTTCATGAGTTCAGACATAAAAACCTCCACAGTTCGTGCACAGGTGGGACCCACACCCAGAGTCGCTGAGCATATCTCCTTGTTGTCTCTCTCTCTCCCTCAGATGGTCACTGGGCTGTGACTGCATGTGGCTGGGCTTAAGGCAGCCATGGCACTGGGTTCCTGGGTGATGTCAGGTGGAGGCAGATGATGTCCCTCAGGTTCTGAGCTCACCAGAATCCGTTCCTGTGTATTTCCCATGCAGGATACCAAACTCCAGATGAGATTTCCAACTTCTACAAAGCAAGCTGAACTTGTGGTGTCTTTGGGTTAAAGGAGCAAAACTTCTGTGGAAGTTGACATTATTTTCCAGTGCACAACTCAGCAGGCACCCTTCCAGTTTTCATTTCTCTGTGGTTTTCTAGGTGCCTCTATATGTGGTTTGTCTCGCATATTCCCTTGCGGGGGGAGGAGGTCAGTTCTGACAGGCCAGACTGGTGCTAGAGCGGGATGGCCCCAGCCATGCACACAGCCCATCTGGGTTGGACTCCTGGCACCGCAAACAGACCCCCCGATCACAACCAGGAGTAAGCCCTGATCACGTCTGGGTGTGGCCCCTCAACAAAGTGTGTGGGATGAAGGAAAAAGCAAGAAGAGAGCCAGTAAAGATGGGTGCGGAGGGAGAAACAGCAGAAATTAAGGACTGCCCCTTGATGATGTGGCTTCAGTGGTGTGAGACGCCAGTGTCACTCTCTTATTGAGGTGAGGACAGCAGGAGTCAGATCGGCTAGGGGGATCAACTGCTCCATTTTCAGGTTCAAGGCTGCTTTGAGGTGACAAATCAGGAGATGATGGGTCAGAGATGCAGCTCAGCTAAATTTTATATCACGAGTGTGAAAACATTCTTCCAGTGTGTAGGCGTTACACCTACCAACTGCCCCCAGCAACATGTAATCCCTTCAACGGCCAAGACCCAGAGACTATAAAACCCTGTTCCCGGAAGCGTGCAGCCACATTTGTGGCCATGCAGCATCTTATTATCTACTTCTTACTCTGGAGAACCTGGAAGGCTATACCAAAAGTATCCTGCCTACACGGCAGAGTCTGGCAAACTCCCTGTGGTGTATTCAATATGCCAAAAACCAGTAACAATGATGGGTCTCATTCTC
>JAOXYA010021618.1:0-13437 GCA_028565675.1 Sorex palustris | reverse complement strand
CTCTCTCTCTTACTATCTGCTTATCCCTTTCTCTCCCTTTCCAAAAGCCTCCAAATAAAACCTGTTACTTCACTGCTTGTCTACTCCTGAAGTTCTTTTCTGCGAGAGAGACAAGAACCCCAGAAACCTCGGGTAAGGCTTGGGAGTGGTCTCTCCTTTCCTGCAAAGAGCGAATTCTCACCCCAACTTGAGTCCGTGGCTCCCTGTGGCGGGGATTAACTCCCGTGCCTAGAAGATCAAGCGGACTTCAGGTGTGGCTTGACGGCCACCTTGTGGGGCTGGTGGGGCTTAGGCCCATGCCGAGCAGGTGCTCACTGCAGACTTTACCGGTCCTAGTCTACCCAGGGTCCCGGGTGGCAGAGGCGGGTGGGGAGAAAGTGACCATCTTTCTCCTCCCCACTTCACATAAGTCACCTGTGGCGCCCACCGACATCAAAAACACCTCAGATTTCTACATGCAGGGATCTAGATGACTTGCAAACAGTTTGTGGGGAGGAAAACAAAACATTGTCCAGTGAATAGTGCCTGAGTCTGCGTAACCCCAGACTAAACCTTCTGGTCAGTTAGGAGTCATTTATTCTGTATCTGACATGCATTTTAGTAATATTTTATACACACTACTAATTCAGTAGAATCATTTCATGCACAACCATTGCAGAAATGCTGTACCAGGATAAGAAGAGACCTTAAAAGTGTTTAAGGCAACTGCTTAATTTTTTCCACGACACATAAAATTTCAAAAGCAAAATGGTTTCAGGTCAGAAGAGAGTATTAGCATTAGAAACTATACTCTCTGGTGATTCTACTAGACATCTGTTTATTCAGATGTCTCTGATGACCTCACTATCAAAAGCCTTGCAGAACTAGTAATCCACTAGGTATTCCTGTGTTTCACAGAAATGAGGCCACCTTATTAGATGCTTCTCATTAGAACACCCTGCTCTCTATAGCAAGTGGATTTCAGAAAAGTTGGACAGAAATATACTTTTGATCATTGAGGTCCATGACACACATACTCAGAGATCTCTCTCCAATGTATCTCTGAAAAGACTCCATAATAAACTTCCTGGGAATCAAAGAAACTTGAATTCCTCTCATCATCTAGATGAGGGTCTCTTAGATGATTAAAAATTCATACTGACTGGCCAGAGAGGTAGTCCAGTGGGTACACAGTCCTCTGAGTACTGCCAGGAATAATCTTTGAGCAGAATCAGGAATAAACCCTGAGCACCTCTGGATGTGGCCTCCAAACCAAAACAAAGCCAAAACAAGCAAACAACAGAAAGATTTTTGAAACTGAAAATTTAGGAAGAAATCCTCCCTCAAAGTGCTCAAGTAGTCTGGGGGGAGGGGGAACACCAGCAAGAAAATCTATACCAATGAGAAGACAGCTCAAAGCAGGGGGTCAGAGGTAGTCTTCTTCCTCAGAACCTGCAGTGCTTGGGATATTTGGGTCACCCAAGGGGTTGGGATGGGGGGAAGGGGGGCGCTAGGATGTACCACGGTGCTGGGGGATCATGTGGTGCAGGAGTCAAACCTGGGTCATTTGCTCACTAAGCATGTGCCCTGATTGCTGCACAATCTCTGACCCTAGCATTCTTTTCATATCAATTTTTATTGAAGTAACAGTGCATTATACTGTTACAGGTTTTAGGTGTGCACCATTACAGAACAGCATGTGTCTTCATTACATTAAGTTTATCATGAAAAGTCTAATTCTCTTTTTCACCATTCAATTCATTCCTTTTATCCTATTTTATCTGCCTATGTTTTCCTTTTCTGGTGATATTTATGTTAATTTTTTAATTTTATTGAATCACCATGAGATAGAGCACTACAAAGCTGTTTATAATCGGGTTTCAATCATACAATGTTCCAATACCCATCCTTCCACCAGTGTAATTTCCAAGCACCAACGTCCCTAGTTTCCCTCCCACTCTCCCAAATTTCCCCCCACCCCAGTCTGCCACTATGGTGATATTTAGTTTGATCTTAGAGCCCAAAAGTTTCCTTTTGGTGTTTTTCTTGGTTCATTTATTTCTTGGCCTTCTACATACCACATGAGTCAAACCATATGGCATTTGTCTTTCTCCATCTGATTTATTCATTAAGTCTAATAGGTTTATCTATGTTGTTGCAAATTGCAGGATTTCATGTTATAGTTGAGTCATAATTCATTGCGTATATGCCGGTGCGCTCTCGTGCGCGCACATGTGTGTGTGCCACGTGTGTGTGTGTGCACGTGCGCACGTGCACACATATGTATGTGTGAAACTTCCATCCACAGAGCACTCATCACAAAGAGGAGAGAATAGGTCTGCTCTCTACAAAGTTACTTGGTTTTGAGTACAATTCAATCCTTAAGAGTAGTTTACTTGTTACTTTTTCATCCTCCTTGAAGATCATACAAAGCAAAAAGACATTTTCAAAATAAATAGAAATTATTTCAGCTGTTTTCTGAACATCTGACTGATGCTTCTGTCATGAGGCCTTTTGAAGATTTTTGAGGATCATCTGAATTGTTCTTAATCTTCACTGGGAATATTCTTTAGGATTTCCCCACAAGGATAGAATCTCACATATTTTTACCCAAATGATGTACTCTAGATGTTTATACCCATATTTATAAGATTTTCAAAAGCTTTATTTTTAGATAATAATTCTCCTTAGCCTTCCTTAATTTCATTTGGTAAGGAATGTGTGTGTGTGTGTGTGTGTGTGTGTGTGTGTGGTGTTTTAATCCTCCCCAAATAAAAGTCTATTTTCTTTTGTTTACTCTGTTCATTAATATAAAAAAAGCATAAAGATTCTGTTTGGAGGCTAGTGTGACAATTTTCCAAGGTAAAATGGCATGTTGCTTCCTGTTTGGGTTGCTATCTTTCAGGTGGAAGTGTTTGCTGCAAACTTTGAACTTAAGCACATGTAAAAATGTGCCGAATGTTCTGTTTCCATTCTTGAACTGAATCTTCCATTTCAATTATTTCACTCCTCAGTTCAAAATTTTCATCTGGTTCTATTTTATATGTTTTTCTCTATATGCTACTATTTCCTAGCTTTTTGCTCATTCAGAGCATATTTCCTATTAATTCTCAGGTGTGTTTTTACTTATTTGTTTGAGTAACTAAACATTTGGGCCTTCTTGAGCTCATTGTCCATTCTATGGATCATACAGTCCCATTTTCCCATTGAATGTTGTGTCTACTTTCAGTTGTAGAGCAAGTGTCAGAGAGGTTCTGGATTTAGTCATCATTCTCTGAAGATCAGTTTGCTGTGCTCAAGCCGGTTTTCGGCCACCAGTTAATTGCTTTGTTCAGAAACATCTATAGTTAGAATCCATGCTTCTACAGATTTTTTTGGGGAGATTCTGTCTTCCAAGATTTACAGGGGTAGTGGGCAGTTGAGATTTCAAGCTACTAATTCCAACTCCATTTCTGATCTCATCAAGGCTTGGTATTATCAATATGTTCCTGTGGCAGCATAGACTAGGCCTCAGTCCAGGGCATGTTCCTCGCAAGCCTCTCATAGGTGGGCTTCTTAGTATCTCCCCTGGTTATGCAGGGAATTAGTGATATCTCAGCTTGTACTCTAGTGGGATTTGGCACTCGTAGAGGCCAAGCATCTTTGCTACGCTAACAACCCTTGGCTACAGCAACCTTCTGATAAATTGCCTTTTGTCTCTTTCTGTGAAGTGCAGCCCCTTCTTTCTTGGAGAACCCTCAAATAGAAAGAAGAGCTTCTTCACTGTTCCTTCTCTCCTGTGCCCTGAGCCTCAGACTTTGTCTTTTCTAGTCCCACACAATGATCCTTAGTAAGAGACTCTTCTGCACTCAGCTTTTTTCCTGACACTGAAGTAGCCAGATTTTCCATAAGCAGAGAGCTGAGGCAGTGTGACTTTCACCTTGTGAATTTTTCCTTTCTCAGGAATCTCTGCTCCCAGTATTCTGTTGTTCAGCAGCTGGAAACTGCTTCCTGTATTCCTTCTAATTGTATTTTCTGATGGCAGGAGGAGTTGTTCATTGAACTAATGTTTATTTCATCAAGGCCAGAGGTAGATGTGGTAGACGTGTCAATTAAGCTATAACTTTTGTTTATTGAAAACTAGAATTGCTCATGTCAACTACTCTGCTATTCTGAATCTCAGTAAAAGAAAAAAGTTCAAACCTACAGCGTAAACTGTGGGGATACACAGTGTCTGATTAAAATATAAACAGGGGATATTGACCAAGGAATAGGTAAGTAGGATAGAATGGAAAGAAGATATTTTCTAAAATATATAATAGTAACAAAATCTTATGAATGTGCAATTTATTTGGAATGTGCTGAAGGTCATTATTTGTATAAAACCTCGAGGTGGCCCGGGGAAGCCCCAGGGGCTCTCTCTCTCGTTTGGAAGCCTCCTGTGTTTGCCTGCAAATGCCTGTGCCTGTGTTCAGGGTGGGTCCAGGCCACTCCCCCAGCCAGGGCAGCCCAGGCCATGGGGCAGATGGCAGGAGGAAATGAGGACCAAGCTGGTTGATTGATCAGATGCCTTTTATTTCATCCTCCCCACATGCCTGCCCCAGTCTCTCTGAGTGCCCCCATTCTAGTCTCATACTGCCCCTCAATCCCGTCTCCTTCTGTCTCTCTCTTGCTCATCTCTCCGAGCTCCACCTCACAGCCTGGGGTCTTTCTCTGCACGTTCCTGCTCCAGTATTTTGCTTCTCTACATCCTTCTTTCTCTGTCCCCTTTGCTAGACTCTTAGTGCCCCATCTTGTGGCCCTGTCTCTCTCTCTTCTCTCCAGCTTTTTGGTCTCCCCAACTCCCCAGCACTCTGGGCCTACACTGCACCCAATAAGGTAGCCAAATCAACATAAGAAAGCCCTTCCTGACTGCCCAAGGTAAAAATACCTCTTAAGGTGTTTTAATCCTTTCCTCAGTCCAATAACTTTATCAACATCTTAATACTAGTTATTTTTGTATGGACACAGTGAGAGATACATTGAGGCAGTTCTCCTGGGAACATCTTGCCACAGACGCAGACTACAGAGCTCAGGCCAGATTAATCATTCCTAACCCTAGCAGGGTCAGAATCTAGATATTACTTTTTGGATCATGACCACATTTGTCCATGACCAAGCTCTTAACTTATAGTTGAGCATTATGGCACTTTGGCCAGGCCCATTTTGATGCCAGGGTAGCACATATCTTACCACTTGCCCTGGTTCCATCCAGTGTCTCGTTGGGACCCTGCTTTGGGGGTTGCTAGGAAGTATAGCCAGCTGAGGCTTTGGTCAAGAGAACTGATGCCCAGGAGGAAAATATCACTGAGAGCCAATAAACTCCCACATTACAAAAGCATAACATTTACTGTTTTCTTGTGTCCATACAAAAGAACATTGCTCTGAACTAACTATACAAAGTACTGAGGAGAAGAGAAAAACAATATTTACAAATTAATAGAGCACAAAGAAAGAAGTTACAAATAAACACAGAGGAATGGGAGCATTGTGATAGGAGCAACCCAATAAACGTAAACTACCTGATGCAATGCAGGAAGGACAAAACAATGTTATCCTGCAAATGGACAATTCTTTTTTAGTACTTGCAGTTTCTAGTCTAACTTAAAGCAGCATATACATACATACATACATACATACATTTATGTATAAAGATTAACAACTAGAATATACATTTACTTTGACACCAGAAATGTGCAGTGGTCAAGAAGGTCACTGAATTTTCTTTGTGAAATGAAAATACTTAGAATGACACAGTAAATTGTTGCCTTAGGAAAGCAATAGAAACTGACATCAAACCTCTCTGGTTATTGTAGTTATTTTATTAACTAGAAACAGATAATTATTTGTGATCTCTGGAGCACAACAATAATCTATAGCCCTTATGAGAAATAACCCCATGTTAGTGTATTTAATTTCCAATTGTCTTGCTTGGCCAGAGGAAACCATTCCTCTTACATGGAAGTGGTGCTGCAGAATGATCTGTCTCTCCACTCACTTTCTTCCTGTTTCCAGACAACTTTGAGGTACTACATCTGATCTGAGATTTCCTCCTACATGATTCAAGAGGCTTAGTAGAAGGTAGACTCAAATCAACCTTCAGGAAATTTAAACTGGGTAAAAGAGATGCTGGAAGAGCAGACTCTCTCTACAGGGAGGGGGACTGGAGTAGAAATTCTCAATAACCCAAGGGAAGGAGCTTCTTCTATTGGGAATTGTACCTCATCAGTCTGCTGGGACCTCTTAAGTGTTCTAAAAAAGCCAGATATAAACTAGACAGAGTTTTTATTTTGAGTATTTTATTTTGAACCTGTAGTTGTTTTTTATTTATTTATTTTTGTTTGTTTAATCTTCCTTCTATTCTCTGTTTCCTCTAATCCAGGGAATGGTTTTTGTTGTGTCATTATGTATTGTTACCTGCAATACTTCATAACCTGTTTAAAGTGGTGTCATTGGTGTGTTCATTTTTACAGGGATCGTGCACCCAACAATGATCAGGGGTTACTCCTGGCTCTGCATCCAGGAATCACTCCTGTATGTGTGTGGGGACCATATGGGATGCTTGGGATTGAAGCAGCCAATTGCAAGGTATAAACTCTACCAGCTGTACTCTCTTTCTCTTGACTCATCAGGGGTGTTTTATGCATAATTCCTCAAAAATATATAAATTATAAATGGTTATTTTGCAGCATGAATCATAAATACATAAATTGTAAGTGGTTATTTTGTGGGGCACATACTCAATGGTCTTCAGGGTTTATTCCTGACTCTGTGCTTGGTGGTAATTCATTGGAGGTTCAGAGGACAATATGGAATTCTTAGGATGAAGTGTCAACACAAATTCAACACAAATGCCTTACCCACTGTACTATCTCTATGGCCTCCATGTTTCATTATTTTAATGATGACTTTGAAGCAATTTTCAGATACATTAATAAAATATATGTGTGGTTTCTAGTTTCCTTTCAGTGGTTAACAAGTCCTCAGTGGTGTTTGAAGCATTCCAGTTTATTTGTTCAGTGTTAACAAGTTATTTAGGATTAGAGACACAGTCCTGTAGAAAAGAATTTTCTACTTTTTTTTTGGTTCTGTAGTCTCTAATCAAATGATAATTAAATTGGAAATAAACAAAGCATACTGATAGGAAGTGTGCCATTTAAACATGCCTATGTTAATTTATTTAAAAATATACATTAAGACAGTGTTAATCTAAATATTTAAGGTATCTCAAAAAGTTTAATATGTATACTATTTATTTTGTGTAAAAGCAAAGTTTTGTTGATGCATTCTTTGTTGAATGCAAACTAACTTATCAGTTTGTAGTAATTATTTCCATTGTATCATGATCCTGATTCCTTCAAATCATGTGAAGTGTTTTCAAACAAAATAACTTTGAAGACCAAAGACTGGGTTTGGTTGTATGGAGCCATTTTAGGAAAATTTTGTGAGGGTAACATATTCAGTAAATATAGGTTTCTAATAGCTCTGATTTGTGTTTCATTTGAAACCTAGGAAATCAAGTTAGAATGATGCCATATACTTCCAAGAAAAGTTGCCCCATGTATAGTAAAATGGAACTTTGGAAATGAGATGGGCCGAGTTCAGTTTCATTAATAACCCTGACATGGTTGGAACTTTCATTATGAGTCAGCTTACAGAAAACCTATAAACATCTAACGATCAAACACTCAAACAGTACTAGAATAGAAGGTAGAACTGTAATATTTTTTGGTGAATATCTGAACTATATGTTTTTCTTTATTGATTTTAAAGCCCTATTCTCCAAGTCTGTCAGGTCCTCTTACATGGCAGGAGTATTTGGAGAAGGATCATACAACTTCTACTGATCTGTTTGGAAAGGTACCAAATTTGCACATCACTTTCTATTTATTAATGAAAAAAGTCTCCCACTGTGATTGCAAAGCTCTAAAGAAGAGGGGATTCACATCATTTTGGCTGTGTGCAAAGCAAGCCCTATATGTACTACACTATCTCTCTGGCTCCGTATCTTGAATCTAGAAGAGAACCTCTCCCACAAGAGGGTCTAGGTCAAAAGCTATGAGATAACACACATTACCAAAAAGTTATTATGTGTTCTTATTGAAGTGATGAGGTATTACAAATTGTGAATTACCAGTTATAGGTTCACAGCTAAATCCCTACGTGAACCTTTCACGGAAGGTTAAGTATCAAGGTCCTTTTATTGGGGAGTAGGCCAGGATAGAAATTACTGTGAGTAAAGTCCTTAGTATTCTCACTTGGATAGATTACTCAACTGTTTATAACTGGAAGTGGGGACTGAAATAGGAAGTCACACAATCAAGATGTTCTGTCAAATGCTGATGTATGTGTTTTTAAATTAAACTTAAATTTAAACTAAAATTAAACATGGTAACTGTGGGGTGGTTGTGATGTTTCTGTTGCACTCTCAATAGAAGAGACCTCAAAACAGAACAAGGTACAACACAGAGAGGTCTTTACTTCCCATTATCTGACCTCTCTCCTGAATATAAGGGGCCCCTATCACTGAATGACAGATTTCAAAATACTATGCTGCATGCCAGAAAATTCTTACATAACTGTCTGATCATGTAGAACCTCAATCCTGCTTTCTTTCTGTCTGCAACTGCAGAGGAACAAAAATCCATTGTTGTGTGAAAAGAACCTACCTGTGCTATCAGAGACGATCTGCAGGATCAGACTCTAGAAAAGTCTGATATTTTTATTGTCTCAGACTACTAAGATCACTGCGACAGAGGAAGTCCTTCCAGCAGTTCTCAGTAAAGTTGCCAAATTGGTGCACTAAAAAAGGCCTCCAGTTAGCAGAAGGAAAAGAAAATGGGTTACCATCTGTATGACTCCTACTGTTTGCTTTTCTGGTTGCCCATGGCCACGTGACAGTGCAGAAGGAACACACTGCACAACCAAAATCACCCCAGTTACACAGGGGTCCTAGGATATTACAGTCTTAAACACAGTTTTTTCCCAGGAAATTTTGTAGTACACTTCAAAGGATATCAAAAGGATGATGATAAAGTAGCTTAGAGAAATGAATTGGCTGACTAAATCACTTGGGTGGTAAAACAGGATTTCTGTCATCATAGGAATATTAGTACATGGCTGTCCCAACTTGTGACAAATAAACTGCAGTAGTTTCAGGACGGAGGAGAAAAAAAATAAATATCATTCACACTGGAGCTAAAGAGCTAGTACTGCAAATAGGGTACTTACTTGCCTTACAAGTGGTCAGTCCAGGGATCAAGCCTTAACAACTTGTGGACCACTGAGCCCTATGAGGAGTGATCCTTGAGTGCAAGACAGGTGTAAGCTCTGAGAAATTTGGCATTGCCCAATAAAAAAAAAGAAAGAAAGAAAGAAAGAAAGAAAGAAGAAAGAAAGAAAGAAAGAAAGAAAGAAAGAAAGAAAATTATTCACCTTGATTTTCAAAGCTGTCACTGACTTTGAACCATTCTCTATTCTAGTTCCAATTCAATTACCAGTGTCAGAATGTGTATGCCAATCATCCAAGGTTATCTCCCACTACCCACCATGCCTTTTGTTATAATGTTTTAGTGAATATTTGTATTCAAATTACTCTTTTTGTGCTTTAGGAGTAGACCAAGAAATAGAATCATTGGGTCACAAGAGGCTCTATTTATTATATGTTGAGATATCTCTAATATTGTTTCCCATAAAGGGTGAACAAGACAACCATTCCCATCAGAAACGGTTTATTTTCTTTTAACACATTGACAATACTGATTGCTTCCATTGGTTTTGAACTATACAATTTTTGTTGCTCTGTGATTTTTGTTTTAATTTGAGCTTCTCTGCTAATAAGTTATGATGAAAATTAGTTATAAATTTATTGGCCATTCACATGTCCTTTTCCTGGAAGTATCTATCCATCTTATCTTTCCATGATTGTATAGATCTATTGGCTTCTTTGTTGCTAGCTTTGTCAGTCCTTTATGTATACTGGATATTTGTCATTTGTTTGGTATATATGCGCAAGTCTATTCTCCCATTTGATATGGCAGCTTTAATTTTAACCCAAATTTCTTTTGTCACATCAAAAATCTTGTTTTGATATAGTGACATTTATTTTGGTTACTGTTATCTTTTCCACCATCCTGAAACATACCATTTTCAATATGCCTGTATCTTGTCTTTTCTTATATAAACTGGTCCTTGTGAACATGCCAGCAAGATGATTGCTTTGAATATATGAGTGAGTCAGATATCTTGCAACCTGATACTTGCCACCAATAAAACACTTTCTTGACTTGGGCTATTTCTATTTTTTGGCTCATGGCAGCGGGACAGAAAAGGAAGAGTTAAAGTATCCAAATTATGCACCAAACTCTGCCAATTACCTTCTCTTTTGATTAAATCCTTACCACTGGTTAGCCAGTCCCTGGCAGCTAAATGTGATCTTAATAATAATATGTAATAGATGATGACTGCTCCTTAATTTTCTGCTATTTTCTGTGTGAGAGTCAGTCATTTTCACCTAAGGATCATATTACTTAAATACTTTTAATTTTATTCTATTTAACTGTTACTTTGAGTACTCTGAGAATTTATATTAGGTCAAGTTCTAAATTATGCTTGAATATTATTATTTTTTTCTTCCTTTGCACAATGGGTAGGGCATTTGCCTTGCATGCAGCTGACCGGGGTGACCCGCGGGATTGATTCCTCTGCCCCTCTGGAGAGCCTGGCAAGCTACTGAGAGTATCTCGTCCGGCACAGCAAAGCCTGGCAAGCTACCTGTGAGGTATTCGATATGCCAAATACAGTAACAACAAATCTCAGGATGGAGACATTACTGGGTCCTCTCAAGCAAATTGATCGACAATGGGAGTACAGTGCTACAGTGAAGTGCTACTCACATTTACCCTCATTTTCCCATTAGACAGATTTCTTCAACCCTTTTTTCCCACTAAATCATCATTTCTATATACTATTCACTAGTCTTAGTCACTTATATTCTTCACATTTTCCCATCAGGAATAATTTATTTCCATTCTATAGCACCCTTCTGGTCTCAGATTACTTGTAGCAATTTTCTAAATAGAGATGTATATTCTCCCAGCCTCAATATGTTATACTTCCTTGATAGAAGCAGGGCTAGGACTTTGGCAACGGTGGTATGAAGAGGACCCACTGCAGGAGTCTCCTGCCCTTTATAGAACTGTAGTTTGAATGGTGTCAGATTGGCATTGTTTTATCCTTTTGTTCTTAAAATGTTCTTAAATTAAGCTCTGTTTAGAGAGGCATCCTCTTCAAAGATTTATCCACATCAAAGAGCAATAACGCAAACAATAAACACTTTGTCAATCAGACTATTTAAGTAATGAGGCCACCTTCTCTCAATGTGGAGTATTTACTTATTTCAATACCTGGATTTTAGGTCCTTTTTTTTTTTAAATTTTCTGCATTTTATTTATTTGGCTATTTTCACTCTATTCTTCTCTCTGTTTATGTTTTAATGGCCAAGCTTTCATAAAAGCTAAGTTGTGAAATTTGCATATTTATTCTTAGTGTTCACTGGAAATTCCATATCAGGTTATTGTACTTAAGCATGCTTTTTCAGTAGTACTTGCACACGGGTATTCTGGGAGTATCACACTTTTAGTTGTTTTTCTCCTGCACACTTTGATTGTAGTGCTCATCATGACTTGTTGGAGTACTTACTCAAGTACTCCCTAGAGTTATATATAGGGCCATAGTGTTAAGTATCTTTCAGGTTGTGGTGTTCACGTGGGCTCAGACCCTTTCATTTTTTCATGCCTAGACAAGCCTTACTTGGTCGTGTTAAGACATCACTGGTGGCCTTGAGATCAGAAATAGGGGAGCTTTTAGGTACAAAAAGCAGAGCTGCTGAACAAAGCTGCCAGTCTTTGTGTAATCTCCAGCGGCTAGGGAAAGCCTGGCATCTCTCCCTCTCACTGTCCACGTTCAGTGGACTGCTGCCACTTCCCCACCCTGGGCAGCCAATGCCATGGGCGGATGAAGGAGGAAGCAAAGGCTAAGCTGGTCGATGATCAGTTGCCATTTATTCTGTTCTCCCCACACATGTGTTCCAGTCTCCTTGAGCCCCTCATTTTAGTGTCACACTGGCCCTCATTCTGTCTCCTTCTGTCTCTCCCACTCATCTCTCCACACTCCCTCTCACAGCCATGTCTCTCATCTCTGCCTGGGCTGCTCCTACATTCTTCTCCCTCTGTCCCCCTTGCTAGTCTCTCCTAGCTCCATCTTGCTTCCCTGGTCTGTCTCTCTGTCTCTCTCTCTCCAACTCCCCTTCATTGGCGGTACCAGAATCAATATATCAAAAGCCCTTCCTGACATCTCATTACGTTCAATGGTGGGAAATAACACCTAGAGGTGTTCCTCCTCTTCTTAGTCCAATAACTTAATTAACATCTTAATTCTACTTCTTAATATTATTTATTTTGTATGGAAACAGTAAGGGATGCATTGAATTTCTAGGGTGGCTCTCCTGGGAACATCTCTCCACAGACTCAGTCTAAAGTGCTCAAGCAAGATTAATCATTACTAACCCTAGCAGGGTCTGAATCTAGTTATTAGTTTTTGGATCATGACAAGAAAATAAACCATCCTGTTGCTGAGAGGTAATCTGGCCCCATGGTGCGTGCCCGCACAGTTCACAAACTACCACACTTTTTCCCACTTCTTTTTACTATCACTACTGTGAGATTGGAATTTCCATTGCCTTGAATCCAAATCTCACTCTGGAAAAAGGCACTAGCAATGTCTCTTCTTGTGTGATAAGTTCATAAGAGTGTGTTCTGACCAGGAAAATTAGGTCTTTCCTGTATGCATGCAGTTCAGGAGTATTCAATAGGCGCTCCTAGGTCAGTTTGCTGCCTTGTCTTAGAGACTCTTAGGTTGACCTTTGGACCTCATTTATAGTCCATTTACATTCATGAATTTATTTATTTTAACAATCTGATTTCTTCCCCAGATATTCTTGAAAAATTTTAGTCTGCTGTTAATTAGCTGGCATATTTCCCTGTAGAAATAATATTGTTTTGTGATATTTAACTCTTTTGAGTTGATGATTTAGGAGTAACATAGAAACAAAACCACCACCTGTTCAAAACTTTTATAACCACCATTCCATTCTACATTTGCTGACATAAAAATTCTACAGATAGGACCTGTGTGCCCCTATGCCAACCTGTGACTGCTACTTGTCCTTCAGTGTGTCCCTTTTCATATTTAATGAACTTTTGATTGCTGTTCTTGGTGTGTTACTGTTTCCTTCTCTTTACTTTCTGGGGCTGGAGCGATAGCACAGCGGTAGGGCTTTCGCCTTACAAGCGGCCAACATAGTCGACCCGAGTTCGATTCTCCGCCCCTCTCGGAGAGCCCGGCAAGCTACCGAGAGTATTCGATATGCCAGACACAGTA
>JAOXYA010021552.1:0-13438 GCA_028565675.1 Sorex palustris | reverse complement strand
TCTCTCTCTACTTTGATCACATTCAATATTTTGACAACAGACCCACCATTATTATTTGGGATTTTACCCCAACACTCGGATCTGTCCCAGCTGTGTCTTCACGGCTGGAAGGCCACATGCAGGTCGTGGCTGTGAAGACCCCGGCCATGCCACTGACAGGCCAGGCCAGTGACTGGACACATCCGAGCCTGTTTCCTCATGGGTGGGGCCGACTCAGAAAGCGCTCAGCCACCAAGAGCCGTTACTGCTGCACACGTCTGACTCATGCACACGACCCTTCTCCAGTCATAGGGGGCCATGCACAGCCCTTTGCCACTCACTGCCCAGGTGTGGGTGCAGATCCCAGGAGGCTCCATTTTGTTCTTTCTAATTGATGCGAAAATTCCATGACACAGAGAGTAAGATTTCGCTTTCCATTTCCTTTTGGAGGAAATGGGGGAGGTTTGACAATTTCTAGAACAACACACCGCTCAGGAATCAGCAGAGTGAGGGGCTTCCGGGAGGGTAGATGCCTAAGAGAGGGGTCATAGGAGCAGGGAGAGGTTTTTGGCTTGTGTGTGTGTGCGTGCGTGTGTGTGTGTGTGTGTGTGTGTGTGTGTGTGTGTTGGTTTGGGAGCCACACCCAGCAATACTCAGGGCTTACTCCTGGCTCTGTGCTCGGGGATCACTCCTGTCAGAGCTCAGAGGACCTTATGGGGTGCTGCAGATCAAACCTGAGTCAGCCATGTGTATGCACCCACTGTACTATTGTTCCGACCCCCCAAAAGTTTTATAGGCACTGATAAGATGCTCTTTTCACAAGGTCGTGTCAGCTGAGGTACCCCCTCCCCGTATCCCTACATCTGCTTCTTTTTTGTGGGGAGTTGGGGGGAACACACCCAGTGATGCTCAGAAATTCCTCCTAGCTCTGTGTTCAGAGATCGCCCCTACAGGGGCTCTGGGGACCACCTGGGGTGCCGCGTGGAAAGCCATTTCCCCCCTTCTATCCTACCTCTCAGCCCCCCACCCCTGTATTTCCTTGAAATACTTCAATATTCAAGTATATTCAAGCACTGTTTGTTCAGTGCATCCATCTTGAACCTGTGTGTGTGGTGTGAATGTGTGTGTGTGTGTGTGTGTGATGTGAGGCGGGGAGACCCAGTCGCCCAGACAGTCTACAGTGATTGATTCAACCTCCCTGGCTGCCTGGCCAGCTGCGTGGCACTGAGCTTCCTTGTTGCGACTGGCAAGGTACGGTGTCTGCTGGTGTTGACTGAGGGAGCGGCTGGCGACTCAGTGCAGCGAGCGGGACAGCCTGCTGATAAACACGAGAACTTGCCGTTGGATTCTCCTTTGGTTTTCAAACCAGCCTCATTTTCCAGTTCTTTTCCACCCAGGGAACGTGCTGGAGGGTGACACAGAATCTTGTGGCAAATACCCTCTACCACCACCACCGATCAAAACATCGTTTATCATTCCAGCGAGTCCCTTCATGCTGCTTTGCAGTTCCCCACACCTCCTCAGCCCATGATTTTTAAATTGGTTTTGGGATCATACCCACCAGTGTTCAGGACGTATTCCTGGCTCTGCGCTCAGAGATCAATCCTGGTGCTCCGGGGACCATCTGGGGTGCTGGGGACTGAACCTGGGTCAGCAGCATGCAAGGGAAATGCCCCACTTGCTTGATGTCCTCTCGCTCCAGCCCCCTCACAGTGATTATTGTCGTCTGCATGCTTGCGGTATCCAGACAAGCATCACTGTATCACTGTATCACTGTTATCCGGTTGTTCATTGATTTCCTCGAGCAGGCACCAGTAATGTCTCCAATTGTCCTAGACCTGAGATTTTAGCAAGTGCCACATTGGAGGTTCTTTCAGGGTCAGGGGAATAGGACCCATCATTGTTACTGGGTTTTGGCATATCGAATACGCCACAGGGAGCTTTCCAGACTCTACCGTGCGGGCAGGATACTCTCGGTAGCTTGCCAGGTTCTCTGAGAGTGAGAACTAGACTATAAGAACTCTAGTTCCGGGACTTTGGTTTTATAGTCTCTGGATCTTGGCCATTGATGGGATTACACGGTGCCAGGGCAGTTGGTGGATGTAACTGTCTAGCTATTGGAAGATGAAGGATCTGGGTGGAGGAGGCCCAGTCCCGATCTGAGCAGGCTTAGAGATATGCATATGCAGAGAAATAAATAACCTGGCTGAGGAAGAAGGATGGTCAACTTCCCCTCAGGGAAAGGGCTTCTCTCTTGAGGCTAACGAAAGCCTCCCCAGACCTGTTTGGTGAAAAGAGGTGGGTCATCCACACTGTGTCTCCCTAACTTCAGGCAGAGAGTTCTGGTCTCACAGGTTTGTTATTTTTTTCCCCAAGTCTAGAAATCAAATCTGCCCAATGTTGGCTTAATGTTTCCTTTGAGACGTATGACTCTTTTGTACCATGGTTCAGAATGATTGTTTTTCACAAGATGGCACCATATCTCTGGGTCACATAATTAATGAGAGGCAAGTCATGAGGACAAAACCCAAAATTACCTCTCAAGATAAGGACAAGAGAGAGGAAGTAAGTGTTAAGGATGTTCAATGAGCTCACAGAAGCAAGGGGGAGATAAAACACAGGAAAGTACAAGAAAACAATAATCAGAAATGACAAAACGACAATTAGAAATGGCCAAAACTAAAGCATTTAGGAGGTGGAATGAAAAACTCAGGGGAGGGGCTGGAGTGATAGCACAGCAGGTAGGGCGTTTGCCTTGCAAGCGGCTGACCCAGGTTCGATTCCCAGCATCCCATATGGTCCCCTGAGCACCACCAGGAGTCATTCCTGAGTGCATGAGCCAGGAGTAACCCCTGTGCATCGCCAGGTATGCCGCAAAAAAAAAAAAAAAAAGAAAAAAGAAAAACTCAGCGAAAGGCCTCTGAACCTGATGATAAAATGGACAAATTCCAAGATGAGATGTAGAAAATCTCTAGAAAACAGCAGAAAGATTGGTGGGGGGAGGGGCGGGGAGCACGAGGGGGACACCTCAAAACAAATGAAGAGCAGAATGAACTTTGGCACAAATCCAAGAGGCAAAACAAGAAATCGTCAGAATGCTGGTGGAGCAGGAAAGGCAATTCCAATGAAGAAGCACAGTCAAAGAAATCATCGCTGAGAAGATCCAGAGTTGAAGAACACAGGCACCCAGACTTAAGAGGCCCAGAGGTACCAGCTGAAAGAGACCCACTCTGCACAGCTCACTGGTATGTCCTGGCACCCCCCCCCCCCGTCCGTTTCTGCTCCAGCCTCAGTTTCCCCGCTGGTGAACCAAGAGGAAACGACCTGTCTCCTGCCTCCAGGTGGGGTGTTCAGAGTCACAGCCCTACATATTGTGTGACATGGGGGGTCTGTGGTGGCTGAGGTTACCCCCAGGACTCTAAAGGGCAGGCGGTGGGGGGAGGCAGAGGAACGATGAAACAAAGCCGACTTCCTGGAACCCTCCAGCCCTGAACCCATATGCTGCCGTACCCCCAGGGCTTCCGAGGGCGGTGTTTGTGGCTTCCCAAGGAGGAGGAAGGGGTGCTCGCCAGTGCAGGAGGGCGGTCTGTGGGGATGAGGCCTGGGGCCACCCCAGAAGGCTTTGAGCCCCCCTTGGCCTTCCTCCCCGGGGTTGGAGCCCAGGTCTGCCGTGTGCAAAGCCAGTGCCTCACCTGCTGGACTCTCTGTCTCTTCCGTCCCACATGCAACAGTCGTAACACGGCTCAGGTGGGTTACATTGGGCTCATTCTGCACCGGGAACTCTCCTCATGTCTGACAACTAAGTAATACATGGCGTGTCCTCTCAAATCCACGAACCAGCCATTTACTGGGATCATCCCCACGGACAGCAGGAAACTAAGCACAGAGAGGTGTGTGTGGGAGGGGGCCCACCTAGGGTGGGGGGACCCCACCAGCCAACTTGGCTTGAGTTCATGCTCCTACCCAGCTTGCTCACAGCCTCCTCGAAAGCCAAACGAGGTGGAGGAGGAGGGGGAGGACGAGGAGGGGAGGAGCAGGAGGAGGAGCAGGAGGAGGAAAAAGAGGAGGAAAAAGAGGAGGAGGAGGAGGAGGAGAGAAGGGGGAGGAGGAGGGGGAGGAGGAGGAGCAAGAGGATGAGAAGGAGGAGGAGCTGGAGGAGAAGGAGAAGGAAGAGGAACAGGAGGAAGAGAGAAGAAGGAGGAGGAGGAGGAGCAGGAGCAGGGGCTCCTCGGATACCGTACAGGGCACAGACACACACAGGACAGGATGCTGGGGCTGGAGGGATGGCACAGAGGGCAGGGCACTTGCCTTGCACACAGCTGACCCAGGTTCTAGCCCCAGCACCCCATGTGGTCCCCGAGCCCACCAGTGATCCCTGAGCTCAGAGCCAGGAGTCATCCCCAAGCACTGCTGGGGAGTGGCCTCAAAACAAAACAAAACAAAACAGAAAAACATAAGAGAAGATGCTGAGAAGTAGCTGAAAAACTTTCCCTTTGAGATTATTAGCAAGAGTTGGTGGGGGAAGGGAGGCCCCGTTGCTGGTGCCATGAGCACAAGCCTCGAGAGATGAGGCATGGAGTTCGATTCCCGGCACCACTCATAAGAAGATGAAAAACAGCAACAAAATTTGTCCTATACTAGCTGCCAGCCCAGAACACATTTTTTTTTGAAAAAAACAAAAATCAATACTAAAAACCTCATTATGCAATACCATAGGGGACATCACTAGAAAATGTTTTTTTAAAAACAAAAAAATGACTGTCAGGGATCTGAGAGATAATGCATTTGAGGCACTTGTCTCACACGCAGAAAACCCAGGTTTGACCCCTGATACCACATAGGGGCCCCCAGGAGTAATACTAGGAGAACTAGAAGACAATGAAACAGAGTTGTCACTTCCAAGAGCACCTCAGGAGAAGACTGTGGCTTCCTCGTTGGTGTTCCATGTCCCTCTCGCTCTCTCAGGACTTAGGTTTCCTGTGAAACCCGCCCAGGTCATCAACTCAACAGAAACCTCATGAACGGCTTTAAGAAGAAGCACCCCACTTAGGCCTCACACACAAAACGTAATGAATGTGTGTTGTGTTAACCACTAAGTGTTGCGGCAATCTGTTACACATCCACAGGTACGTAACACTGCAATTACTACTCAGCAAACCTCCCCGGAGAACTAGTCCAAACACGATTTACCATCCTTCCAAAGACATCAAGCGCAGAGAAATAAATCTAGCCAGAAAGGTGCAGCCTTCAACTCTGAGTCTCAGGATAGAGTGAGTCCTTGCATGGCGGGGACGAAATGAGAACACTCTCCAAAGGTCACCTCTACTGGTGGTCCTGCGTTAGGAATGGGGGAACCCTGAATTGAATTGGCACTTCGACTCCTGAGCAAGGTCCTTCTGGGTTTAAACAAACCAACCAACCAAAAGCCAGCCAGGCACAGCGTTTGCAGGTAGGTGGCAAACCCCAACTGTGAAAAGCTATAAAACTTCCCCAAGCAACTCAGAGGCTGTCCTGATTTTCAGGCAGGGAAAGGCACTATCCAGAAAGTCAAAGTTTATCAGCTCAGACTGTATTAAGCTGAAGGATTTCTCTTCTCCAAAAGGCTTTAGGATGGGAGTGGCAGGTGGGGGTGGGATGGGGGGGAGGGGAGAAGGGGGCGCAGCTCACAGGGCGGGAACACGAACTCCTCCTGGTCTAACAGGACCCAGCGGGACACTCCCCCAGGCTGAGGGGATGGGAATTTGCCCAGACACTGCTGCTAACTGAAGATTCTGATCCCCTGGAACCCAAAAGTTCTACCCCCAGATAGAGAATGGGCAGGATAATGTGAGATTATGCCTCATTGCCTACAGATCCCTCACAATCACCCCAGGCTTGCCTGGAGCCATAGCAAACAGGGGAGGGTGTTTGCAGGCAGCTGATCCAGTTCCATCCTCAGCACCCCACTGGGTCCCCCAGCACGGCCAGGTGTGACTCATAAGTGGAGAGCCAGGAACAACCCCTGAGCATTGCCAGGTGTGGGCCCCAAAACTACATAAATAGAGAAATTCATTTAATTAAATAATGAGGGGATGAGTGGGACCAGAGAGACGATGGGAGGGTCCAGGCGCTCACCAAGGCCACAGCTGCCATGGGTGTCCAGCTCCCAACACGGCATGTGGCCTCCTCCAGCACCATCCGGCTTGGCCACAGAGCGAGAGCTGGGTGTGAGACCCCCCCCAAATAAAACGAAATCAAAGAAATAGGATTTCAGTCCTCCTGTGGCTCCGTGATGTCGCTGAGAGCCGGCTGACACTTGAGCCCCTCTGGAGAGCTGCTGTGTGTGTGTGTGTGTGTGTGTGTGTGTGTGTGTGGTGTGTGTGGTTGTGTGTGTGTGTGTCTCCACTGCCCATGGTGCCCTGTGGTTTTTCTAAGTGGGCAAAGTGCATCTTTTCTCTCCTTTATTATGCAGAAGCTCCTGGTTACTGCGGGTCTGGTTCAAGTTCCTCCTGGAAAACTCGTGGCCATCTGTCCTCAGCCGTACCGTTCTCCACGGCTGCTGAGCTCTCTCTGGTGCCCCACCGGTAAGACCGTCCCTCACTCTTCCATACTATCCACCTCCTTCTCTCCCGGTGCTGCGTCCTCACTGGCCAAAGATCTTCCAGCTCCCTGATTACCACATCCACGGCTCCCTATTCATTGGGTTTTTGGTTTGGGGGCCACACCCGATGATGCTCAGAGGCTTCTCCCGGCTCCGCACTCAGGAATTACTCCTGGCGGTTGCTCAGGATACGGTATGGGATGCCGGGAATCGAACCCGGGTTGGCCATGTGCAAAGCAAATGCCCTCCCTGCTGTACTATGGCCCCAGCCCCAGATTCATTTTTCGGGGCGGTGGGGGGGAGCCTGAGTGAGAGCTGAGTTGAGAAGTAGCAGGTTGACAGCAGCCAGAGAGATGAGGGAGACGACCCCCCAGGTGTGTGCAGTCCCTGACAGGAGCAGAGAGATGCACAGACAGCACCTCTGAAAATAAATGCAGCAATGCTCAAATCTGGAAGGAAAAGAAAAATACAGGGCTGAAGCGATGGCTCAGTGGGGAAGGTGTTTGCAGGTGGGAGTCAGTCCCCTGGCTGTCTTGGAGATTTTGCTTCACTCCACAGAGGATCTTACTTGGGGGGTGGGGGTGGGGCCCTCGTCCTCTGGGTTTGCTTTATTAGAGGGGACCTCGAACAAGTCCTCCTGCACTCATTTAGTGGAATATAAAATAACATGATATGAGATGGACAGCCAAGGACAGTAGACACAAGGGCCAGGAGGATTGCCCCATAGCTGGGAGCCTGTCTCATGAGCTTGGGGAGAAGGCAGCTGGGATAGAGAAGGGATCACTAACTCAAGGATGGTTGGAGGGATCGCTCAGGATGGGAGATGTGTGCTGAAAGTAGACTAAGGACCAAACGTGAGAGTCTCTCAGTATCTATATTGCAAACCATAATGCTCAAAAGTAGAGAGAGTAGAGCGGAAACTATCCGCCATGGAGGCAGGGGGGAGGGTTGGTATGGAGAGAGTATACTGGGGACATTGGTGGTGGAGAATGTGCACTGATGGAGGGATGGGTGTTTGATCACTGTATGATTGAAACTCAAACATGAAAGCTTGTAACTGTATCGCATGGTGATTCAATAATAAAAAATTATAAAAAAAATAAAAAAGAACAAGTCCTCAATAGGTTAGTCTCAGAATAGACACAACTTCCCACCGTCACACCCCAGAAAAAATCATGAGCGAGACCACTGCAGGGCCGTGGCCTGGAGAGTAGCTCCCAGCACCCCAAGGCTCACTGCTGATGCTTTGGGGCCACGCCCGGCAGTGCTCAGGAATCACTCCTGGCTCTGTGCTCAGGGTTTACTCCTCACCCGCTGTACTGTCTCTGCAGCCTTGCAGCCCACAGGGTGAGGTCCAGGAGAGCGAAGCTTCATATCTTCAGGGCAGAACTGGAGAGCAACGGGCGTCTACAACTGGGGCGGGGGTTTGTGACGGAAATGGGGGGCAGTGGGCCATCACGTGCTCCCCACTGTGAGTCCCAGGCAGAGGGGTGTACAAGGAAGCAACTCCCGGCTCTGGGGGACGGGGATTGGAACTGAGAGCAAGCACCTCCCTGGGTTGGGGGTCAGGAGAGGAGCTCTCAGAGAGGGCCTGGGGCCCAGGGCTGGGCACGGGCTGAGCCACTTGCTGAGCCCTGAGGGGCTGTCAAAGGACCTGAGTCTGAAGGCAATTCCCTGTGCAGAGCCTGGGGAAGAGGAAGGACGGAGGGGCCCGGGCCAGCCCCCTCCCCACCTCTGTCTCTACTGGTGGGAGGGGGTGCGGAATTAGCAGTCAGAGGGATGGAGACAGGTGCCGGGTGGAGGGTTCCCTCAGGCTCCGGGGTAAGCTAAGGCTGGAGCTAGGCATGCAGGGGGGTCTATGAGGAGACCCCCAGGAGAGAGACTGAGCCAGGATCCTGGGCCAGGCTGGCGTGGCAGGGATGCCATCAGCCTCACCCCTCACAGGCCTGGTGGCGTCCATCCGGGGCTGGTCCCTGAGCTGAATCAGAGAAACGTGTGGACCTGAGGGTGCCCGGCAGCAAGTGTGGGCTGGTCCGGAAGGTTGGGGGAATGCGTTTCCTGCACCCCAATTCTACACTCCTTTCTAACAGGGCTGCTAACCAAGAACAATAAAGAAGGTGGCAGGACCCTGGGGCCACAAACGGAGCAACAGCACAGTGGGGAGGGCACTTGCCTCGCGTGCAGCTGACCCAGTTCGATCCCTGGCATCTCATACGGTTCCCCAAGCACCACCAGGAGTGACAACCCCTGAGCACAGAGCCAGGAGTAACCCCTGAGCATGCCAGGTATGCTCTCTGCTCCCCCCCCAAAAAAAAAACAGAGGTAGAGCCCTTTTTGGCCAAGTGTGACCCTGGGATCCAGCTGGGACCTGAGGACCCAGAGGAAGAGAGAGGTGGAGAGATGAAGCCACTCCTGGCTATACCTGAATTCAGGATTTATTTTACTGTGTACCTCCCAATTAGTTACCCTCTATTTTACCCAACAACCCTACTTTCAACACCCTCCCCGACACAGGTACAGATGTGTGCCTGCACGTACACACACGTGCACACATAGCCCATGGCTCTCGCAAATAACAGCCATAAAAGAACGTAGGATACCGAGCCAAATTCACCAGGGCACCCCAGATGCAGCAGGTGCAGTCTCTCTACCTACTCCAGATGGAATCCCGGGACCAAGAGCTTCCACAAGCAAGCAACCCCCCTCCCGCGCTCCTGCCCCCTCCCCAACCCGCATGTGGGTTCCAGGACTAAATCTCCAGGCTGCAGGGTGGCAGAGGACCGGGCTGTCCCTCCCTGGGTCCCCACCCACCCAGCAGACTGTCACGCCCACAACTTCCCTCTGGGTGCCATATCTTAGCCCACCAACAGCCCTGGTCCAGAGACTCCCAATTGAATCCAAAATGGGTTAGTGTCATACAGAGATGTCTCTGGAACCCAACCATTTACAATCTAGAAATTTACACTTCTATACCCGGCCGTGCGAGCTCCCGTGATATTCAAAATGAGCAATGGGAAAAAAATAAATTATTTCGCATCTGCCCCTGGCAGGTAGGCTTGAATGGTGGTGGGAAACTTCAAGCAAAACATAATGCTCAGGGGCTGGAGTGATTAGCACACTGGGTAGGGTGTTTGCCTTGCACATGGCTGACCCGGGTTCAATTCCCAGCATCCCATATGGTCCCCTGAGCGCCGCCAGGAGTAACTCCTGAGTGTAGAGCCGGGGGTAACCCCTGTGCATTGCCAGGTGTGACCCAAAAAGCAAAAAAACAAAAACAAAAACAAAACCATAATGCCCAAAATGAGAGAGAGAAAGAGAGAGAGAGAGAGAGAGAGAGAGAGAGAGAGAGAGAGAGTGTATTGGGGAAATAGTCTGCCATAGAGGCAGGGTGAGGACCAAGATGTGGGTGGTGGAAAATGTGCACTGGTGAAGAGATGGGTGTTACCATCATTGTATGGCTGAATCTTAAGCATGAAAGCTTTGTGACTCTATGGTGATACAATAAAATATAAAAGTAATGTGAAGTTCATACCCAATTCAATTAGCTTAATCAATGGCTGAATAAATAACAGTACTCCTACATTATTAAATAAATAAAATGACATGCATATTCCCAGCCTCAGGCCTCTGCATTCACTCGTCACTTTAACCAAGCCCCTCCGGGACTCCCAGCCCCGTCGGTGACCCCCACACTGCACTGGCCCCATCTTTACCAGCCATCTGGAAGCCTGCTCCACCAAGATTGTGAGGGGTGCTGCCACACATCCCACCCCACAGCCCAGGAGCATTTCCAGGAAGTGGTCCCTGCCCAGAGCCCACCCCAAACAGGCCTGGGGCCACTTGTTGGGCTGTTTCCTGGAACCCCAGAGCCAGCCTGAGTCAGGGCAGCCACATCCTCCCTGAGCTTGGCGGGTCTAGCCTGGACTGTGGCTCGAGGTGGGGGGTGCAGAGGTGGGCGGCAGGAGGACCCCACCTCACGGGGCTACAGGCTCAGCCTGGGCCACCCCTCCTAGCGCTGCCTGGGAGAGATGCCAGAGACTCCCCGATCCTCAACATGGGACTGGGGCTCCAGCTGAGGCACTACCCTGCTCAGGGGGCTGGGGTGGGGGGCTCTGTGTGCAGCCAGATGGGGAAGGGACCTGAGCCTGGGGGAGCTTGCAGAGAAGCCCCATGGGAAGGCATCAGAGGGTTTTTGGGACTCAGGTCTTGGGAGCAGACACCGCCCCCCTGCAGGCCACACGGTATGGGACAAGGCCAACAGGGCTGGAGCAGAGGCGGCCACTCTGGGACATGCAGCAGGAGATGGCAAAGTCAAGGGACAGTGGGATGTGCCTAGCCAGCAGCTAGGCCTGACCATCAGACCAGCCAGCCTCCGAGACTCACGAGGAGTGAGCAGACACCTTGTAAGAGCAAGACTCCCACCGCCACCACCAGTGGTCACTCACTCAGCACTAACTCTAGGCTAGACTTCTCCCTATGGCTGACTCTGCTTGTCCCAAAGCTGCTGGGCAAACCCAGGCATCATACACACAAGCCAGGTGCTCGACCGCTAAGCATCATCACAGCTCAGAGAAGGGTTGTTTTATTCCATCTTCCACATCGGCGCTTCCAGGAGTCAGAGAAATAGTTTGGGGGTTAAGGGGCTGTGGCTTGGCATGCGCCAACCCCAGTTTGATCCCCAGCATGATAGGTGGTTCCCTGAGTATCACCAGGAGTGACCCCTGAACACAGAGCCAGGAGTAAGTTCTGAGCACTGCCAGGTGTGGCCCCAGAAAGCACAAACCATACAAGTGATTCTGGCTGGAGAGAGCACAGGAGGTAAGATCTTTCCCACGTTGCTTCTGCCCCAACCCTAGCTCCGTGCCCGATACCGCACGGGGTTCCCCAAGAAGCACCCGGGGCCACTCCTGGCCGGAGACGCCCCTGAGCACAGCCAGGTGTGGTCCCAAAGTTCTAAGGGAAAAAATCAGACAAGTTTCTGTCACTCCCCTTATCCAGGTGGGAAACTGAGTCACAGAGACACTTTACAGAGGAGAGACCTGGCGAGAGGCAACTGCAATCAGAAAGCTGGCCCCAGAGTCCACACTGCTGGGCACTGACCAAGGGCTGTTAGGTCAGGCGATTAACAGAGGCTTCGGCTGGGACGATCTGGTTCCGATTCCCCCACGCACGGTGGGAATTCCTGCTCTGGGCCCACAGCCAGGGCAGGCTGCGCAGTCAAACTCTGTTAGCCCCAGTCATGACCCATGAGCTGCCAGGGATGCGCAGAGCACAAGCCCCTGAGCAGAGCAGGCGTTTGAAGGGAGAGAAGCCAGTTCCTCCGCACCCCCCGCCCGCCCCCCGCAAATGCAGCCCGGGACGTGGTGGGTCAGAGCCCGAATCAGAGAACGGATCGCCGCGGTCCCAGGCGCAGGTTCCTTCTGCGCACGGGCCGACTGCGCCCCCTGCTGGGTCACCTGGAGAAGGCACTGAGTGCTTCACTGGGTTTGAGACTCCAAGGCATGGGCAAGAGATCCTCGGAGCTGAGTCGCTGAGGCTTGGGATTTAGAACCCACACCCTCCCTTCTCCCAAGGGGGCCTCGGTGGCTGGAGTGATAGCACAGCGGGTAGGGCGTTTGCCTTGCACACGGCCGACCTGAGTTCGATTCCCAGCGTCCCATATGGTCCCCAGCACCGCCAGGAGTGATTCCTGAGTGCAGAGCCAGGAGTAACCCCTGTGCATCACCGGGTGTGACCCAAAAAGCAGAAAAAAAGAAAAAAAATTAAGCCAAGGGGCCTCTAGCTGTGGGCATGGCACAAAAGGCTGGGGCACCTGCTTTACAGGGTTTGACTGACAGTGCTGAGTGGCCCTCAAGCCCTGCCAGGGAGTGACCCCCAAATCCAACACCAACATAGGCTCCAGGACCACTCGCTGTGACCCAAACGACAGAAAGGCACAAAGGGCCTCAGGCATGGCCGGAGGGACCTGAACAGAGTCCTGGAACAAGGATCTCCAGAATAAAAAGCAGTCTGACCCTCCCCAGGGGGTTCAGGAAGCTGTGTCTGAGACCCACCCCCAGATGGCAGGCGGAGGGAACAAGGTAAGGCTGGGAATCACCCCCCCTCTCGATCGACCCTCTTCATCCTCATTCCCCAAATCCTTGGAAGCACTATGCTTAGCGGAACCGAGCATCCAGTTCTACCATCCCCGCCCCGGAAGCCAACAGCCTTGAGAAGTGACAGGGCAGGGCAGGGTTGTGAGACTACCCAAAGGCGTGCTCCTGACTCCAGGCCAGCGGGGCCCGGCACTGAGGAGGGTGTGCTGCACCCACTTCACCCCATGGTGGGTCGGGTCTGTCCCAGAGCAGAAAGCCAAGGCCCCTTCATCCCGGGGAAGGCTCAAAGGGAGCCGGGGCCCACAGGGCACGGTGGGCTTCGAGAGTCAGCAGCTGGACGACACCTCCGGGGGCAGAAGCTGGTATGAGGCAGTGGCTGAGGCCACGAGGTTTGGGCTACTGAATAATCCGGGAGGTGCTGACTGTCTCCATCTCCGTCTTGGCCTTGGCCTCCGAGTGCCACCTCTGGCAGCAGAACCACAGGAAGAGGAAGAAACCTGTGGGGACAGGGCCAGTCAGCTGGAGCATCAGGGCCTCCTGTGGGGGGGGGGGAGGGGGAAGCAGGAGGAATCCCCAGATCTCCTCACAGGGAGAGCTGGAAAGTTGTGGGGAGCTCTCAAGGCAACACCACCCCAGACCAGTTTGGCTGCTAGCTGACTGTGGGCTTAGTACCTTCTCTCTCTCTCTCTCTCTCTCTCTCTCTCTCAATATAAAGATCGAGATAGGGAAACAGAGTTAAGAATTTCACTTCTCGGTGGGAAGTTTTGCAATATAATTAACTAGA
>JAOXYA010021551.1:0-26536 GCA_028565675.1 Sorex palustris | reverse complement strand
TAAGTGCGGCGCTAGAATATATATATATATATATATATATATATATATATAGAGAGAGAGAGAGAGAGAGAGAGAGAGAGTACGCAGTAAGTTTTAAATATAGCAATCCTGTTAGAATAGTAAGAAACAAACGTGGAGACTATACCCACCGTGGGGCCCCTGACTGCTGAGTCACGTACTCTGCCTCACGGTTTCCTTACGCTGCTGCCCTGCGTCGGGCGTTCATGAATGCGGGGGGTAAGGGGTGGGGGGGCCTTCGGGCTGCCCGGGGGGCTCTCTGATGCCCAGAGTGTTGTATGAGCAGCATCGTTATGACACTAGAAACTAAGAACCAGGCCCCGGGACCACCCTGAGGCTTCCCAGCCTAAGCCCTCCTCAGGGATCCCTTTATGAGCTCGGCCCCACCTGCCTGGCCCACCCCGCCTAGCCCACCCCATCTGGCCCATCACGCCTGGTCCATCCCGCCTGGCGGCTTCTCCCAAACCATGTCTTGGTTCCTTCCCTTCATGGGGCCCTGCTGCCCCACTGCCCCTCCCTGCTGTCCCCCGCAGCCCCCTTCCTGCCTCCCCTCTTGCCCCAAGTTTGATTCCTTCCTGCCCCTCCTTCATCCATCTCGAGTTCCCCGGCAGCCTCCTGGACCGCGTGCCCCCCTTCCCTCCACTCATCGGCCGTGAGGGCCACCTCTGCCGGCTGCAGCCTGGGGGCTTGCTGGCCTGACCGTCCACTCCCGCATGAGATGGGGTGCTGTGGAGGTGGGGTAAGAGTAGGAGGAGCCCCAGGTCTGGGCTGGCCCCTGGCTTCGGACAGTGCCGAGGGGAGGGTGGCCACGCTCTCAGGCCGGGCCTGCTGCCGTGCTGAGTCCTGCGGAGACAAAGCCCCCACCCCCACTGGGAAGCCTCCCCGCCCCTTGGATTCTGGTCTGGGCACATGGCGGGGACGCCTGCCCCACCAAGCCTTCTACGGGCGCTGGACACGTGGGTCGTGGCTGGCTGGGCACGGCAAGGACCCGCAGTGGCCAAAGCGCCCATGCCCAAGCAGTGGGGGTCGGGGGGGGGGGGCATGTGGTCGGTGCTCTGACCCCTGCCCGCCCCTCCTCTTCCCGGCTGGGAGCATCCCAGCCTGGAGCGCCCCCTGGTGGCAACAGCCTGATGCCGGCCCCTCTCTGGCACTACCCGGGTGGACCACGGCAGGCGGGTGCGCGGTTAGTGCGGCTCAGCCAGCTGCCATCTGTGCCTCCACAGCAGGGAGCTCACAGTGGGAAGAGGAGGCAGGGTGTCCTCGAAGCACCCGAACCAGCAGCAGCACTCAGGAAAAAGCGGCTTCACCGAGTCTCCCTCAGGTGGCCACCCGCGCCGGGCTCACAGCACTGGCACGGGGTCTCGATTAGAATGGCAGAGGGGGCCTGCAGCCTCGCCCCTCCCCCCCAGCACAGCGACCTTTGACCTGAGTGGCGTGGGCGGAAGAGAGGAGCAGGAAGGAGGCTTAGCTTGGACCTCGATGACAAGGGCAGAGGCAGACGCTTGCCTGGGGTGAGGGAAAGAAGGATTCCTTGGGACCCTGGACACTGCAGCAGGTAGAGAGTTTGCCTGGCACGCAGCAGACCTGGGTGCAGTTCTGGCGTCCCATGTGGTCCCCCAAGCACCACCAGGAATGATCCCTAAGCACAAAGCCAGGAGTAACCCCTGAGCACCGCCAGATGTGCCACCTCCCATCCCCCAAATGAAGGAAGGCCACGACATAGAGCTAAGGCATTGTCCTTGTGCACGGCCAAGCCAGTTTCGATCCCTGGCATCCACACGGCCCCCTGAGCACAGAGCCAGGAGTGAGCCCTGAGCACTACGGGGATTGCCCTAAAATAGAGTAGCAGGCCGCGAAGGGATGCAGACATGAGCAGTGCTGTGTGGAGCCCGCAGCAGGGAGGCCCGCCCCAGCTGCGGGGTCGACCGGGGAGCCCCCCGGGGTGAGAGGACCTCCAGGCATCCCTGTGTGGAGTTCCTTCCCCCCCGGTCCTCAGGGTGGCTGCCCCGGGTGCGGGGCCAAGATGCCCGCAGGATGCAGTGACTGCCCAGGGGGCGTGTGTCTCCCCCACCATGTGGCACCCCCTCGGCTCCTCACTCCCTGCGTGCCCCTCGCCCACAGGCCACCGGGCTGGTGCTGTGAGACGACGGACACCCCAAGTCCTGCCAGTGCCCACGTGTGCCCAGGCTGCAGGGCGCTGCCGCCCCTAGGGGGAGCCGTGGTCCCCTGGGTGCCAGCATGGTTGGGTGGGCATGGCGGGCAAGGAACGGGGTCCCAGCAGGATCACACAGCCCCCCTCGATCCTGCACCTCGCTTCCCGGGGGGTCTCAGCCAAGGGAGCTCCGTCAAGTCTCCCCCATCGCGAGCTCAGTCATGCCGCTCGAGACGGAGGCTCCGTCCCCAAGGCCCAGCGCCTGTCCTGCAGGCAGAGGCCAGGGTGGGGGCAACACCCTGGACGCCCAGAGAAGCCTCTAGGAGAGTGGCCGCATGCAACTCGGCCCACCTGCGGGGCGTGAGTGAAAGGGGACAGGGGTGAGGATGCAGGGCACCCACACACACGTGCACATCCACCCTGCAGGCCTAGGCACCAGGCAGAGGCCACGGGGCTGGGACAAACTGAGCACGTGCCACGGCTCCGGGAACTCGCGGCGCCAGGACCGGCATTTCCAGTAAACCCGGCTCCGTTGGAAGCCGCGGCCCCTCGCCCATCTTGGTGTGGCTCTGCTGCCCGCACTGGTGCTCCACACCAGCTGAGCCCATCGTGACTCAGTACCGCCGCCCGCCCCCGCCTGCCATCCTTTACTTATTCGCAGTCTGCTCGGGGCTGGACCCCAGGGAGCAGCCCCCGCCCGCCTCCCCTCACCCCTGACCCGCTTAAATGTGAACGGGGTTTGGAGGCTCATGACTATTCATGGGGAGGTCAGACCACCACGGACTCAATCAAGGGCTGGCTATGGGCCAACTCTGTGTTTGGCGCCCTCACGCCCAGCCGGGCTGCACAGGGCTCTGGCTCTGTTCAGAAAGACCCGGCTTGCCACGGCAAACTGCGCGCTCCCAAGAGCCTTGGGCGTTAGTGGTTTCTCAGGCCATCGGCTGGACTCCAGGCCAAGGCCAGCAGTGTCCAAGGCCAGCAGTGTCCAGGGCGGTGTCTGTGAGGCCGTGGGCCCAGCAGCTGTGTGTGGGGACGACTGTGCCCGTGGGCGTTCCCAGGGAAGTCATGAGCGGAGAGAGAGGCCCACAGACCTGGGTTCGATTCCCAGCAACCCATATGGTCCCCTGAGCGCCGCCAGGGGTAATTCCTGAGTGCAGAGCCAGGAGTAACCCCTGTGCATCGGCCAGGTGGGACCCAAAAAGCCAATAAATAAATAAATAAATAAATAAAATAAAGACAAAACCCAGCTGTGGGGACGGGAGGTGCTCGGAGCTCAGAACACAGGCCCGGCTGCAGCCCCCACTCCCCAGGCAGAGCTGCAGACCCCCGGCTACGTGGTTGAGCGGAGTCCCTCAGGAGTGACCCCTGGTGCCCCCCGAGCTCTCGGCAAGGGTCGTGGGGCCAGCCAGGCATGGAATGCTGGAGGGAGCAAGATAAATGAATTAATTGTTACGGAATAAATTAAATAAAGGGAAAGTCTAGAATCAGCAAAGAGACAGAACTACGATGCCGAGGGCTGGCGGGCGGGAGGCGGGGGCGCACATCCTTGAACACGCGCGATGGTTCCCAGCAGCTGAGCAGCCGGAGTGGGTTGCTCCTGGAGTGGACGAGTCCGGCAGGGCAGGTGCGAGGGTACTGCTGACCGAGGCCTAGGGGAGGCGCCTCGGGGATTGTTCTGGCAGGGCCTGTCACAGTAGGGCCCGCGCAGAAAGCTGCGACTTCCCCCCAGCTGATACTATAACCTCTCTCTCCAGGTAACATCTCCCAGAGTGCCCGCCACGCCCCCCTCCCCCCACCCCACCCCGCGCCTCCTGAAGGCTCTGAGCCTGCCATCTTGGGGACGGGTGGGTGCCGTCTCGCTCAGCTTTTGCAGGAAGCGAGGCTTGTTTGGGAGCTGCTGAGGAGACCCGAGGGAAACCAGCGGCACCAGCCGTTTCCTCTGGCTGGAGGATCTGACCTCGTGCCCCCACGCCTTCAGCTCCTGCCTTGGGCTCACGGTCGGTCGGCACTGTGCACTCCGCCAGGTCCTGGTGGCTGGTGTGGGCTGAGCTCATGGGAAGGGGGGCTCAGCCCAGGACGCCGGGGTGGGCACAAGAGGAGGAGCAGCCCGGGAAACACCCCCGCAGGATGCGGCCCCCAAAGCTGGCGTTGGCCTGGCTGTCACTGGGAGGTGGACATCCAGGCCCTGTGGCTCTGTCTGCTCCCCACGCTGGCCCTGGGTGCATTCACACTTAGCCTCACTGCCTGAGCTGCTACACACACACACACACACACACACACACACATGCTCACCACGCGCATGCTCACTACACGTGTGCAGAGAGAACATGTGCACATACGTGTCCATGCATGCACATGCATCATCTTTGTGTGCACTCATTGCACACACATGTGTCCGGCACAGACATGGGTGCCCCATGCTGATGTCCAGTTCCCACGTGCACAACTGCACTCACACACACACGCATGCACACTCTTCTACATGCATGCGCACACGCGCTCACATGTGTCTGGACATATGCACACTCACTCCTCTTTGGAGCCAGGGCTAGCAGGAAGCAGGAACCGGAGGCTCCGGCACCTTCCTTGCCGCTTCCCCAAGTGCCGGCTCTGTGCACGCCCCCTGCAGGCCAAATGTGTCACCGCAACGGGAGCCGTCAGTCTAGCCTGGGGCTGGGGGCTCCCGTGTGGGGAGCAGACGGGGCGGTGGCCACCCACAGACACACTGAGCATCTGGGAGCATCTCTACGCTGCTGTGCAGTTCGGGCCGGGCTCAGGGCGGCGGGTGGGTCGGAGGCGAGAAGCTTCCTTTGAGCCTCTCAGAGTTTCTCTTCTGACCGGCCCCGGGTGTCCAACGGCCTCAGCCGTTCGCAACCACGTCACCCTGCACCCGGCTGGTGGCTGCTCTATGCCCAGGAGGGCGGGGCTGGATCCCACCCCACTCCCCACTGGGGTTTCCGTCACCACTGAGTGCCAGGCCCCCACGGTTGCTCCACCACAGGCGAGGGGAAGCGGAGCGGCCACCCAGGGAGGCGGGGGGAGGGGGCTCGGGAGGGGTCCAGGAGTGGTCCCAGGTCAAGAGAAGGAGGGAAGATGCGTTTGTGCTGGGGTGGGAGGGCCCATGCGACTGACCGGAGCCTCACCCACGAGATCAGAAACAAAACCTGCCTGCAACCCGCAACCCGTGACCTGCGACCTGTGACTTGTGACCTGTGTCCAGAGCCAGAGCAGATGTGGGCATTCTGCAGGAGACAGGGAGCCCGGCCTTAGCCACTCTCCCGCCACCGATCCACAGGCCGAGTTCTTGCTCACGGCCCGCTGGTACCTCATGTTCTCAAGGCGGCTGCCATGGTGCCAGCCACAGGCAGAAGAACCAAGGAGGCAGGGGTGGGACTGTGACACAGAGAGCCCGGGGGGCCTCAAGGACCTGGGGGCTCTCCCAGCCACCCAGGAAGTGGCCCCGGGTCCCAGAGTCTGGGGAGGGGCCCAGCAGGTCCCAGCGGCGAGCTTGCCGGCCCCAGTGGGCCCCAGCTGAGCCCCCTCGTGGCTGTGCCTGCCTCGCCCACAGGTGTGTGTGCAGGTGACAGACGCAGCCCTGCTCTTCTGCTCCAACAAACAGCTCCTGGCAGGCATCTCCCAAGGAAAAGCATCATTTCCCCTTACTCAGTGACACGGTGGGTTTTTTTTCCTGGCGTGTTCTTTAAATGGCTTGTCAGACACAGGCGACAGTGGAGGGTGGGTTGGCTCAGACCTGCTCTGGTGACGACGGTAATCGCTCTGCGTGACGCCCCTGGCGGGGGTGGGGGGGTGGTCCAAACGAGGCTGAGCTGAAAGTTCAGTGTTTGTCCTCCAGCCTAAAAGTTCGGGAATACTAAGGAAATATTTGCTTTCAGTTTTGTTTTTTCATCCCAAGTTTCTAAGAGCAAAGCTTGTGCGTGCTGTCTGCAGCTTTTAATTATCCGGCTGAGCCGGGGGCACTAGTCGATGCTGAGGCCTGCGTCTGGCCACCAGCTTGGCCGTGTTTTTTTTTCTGGAACCTTCTGGAACTCGCGGGTTTTGGGGACAAGCTGGACATGGAGGCTGGGCCTCAGGATGGCGCTCAGGCCCCACAGTCAGCTGGTGAGCTGCCCCCAGATGGGCTGGGGGACCATGTCCATGACCAGAACCTGTCCCTTGGGGGTGGTGGGCTCTGAGAGGCCGGGGGGGATGGGGGGGTGCACCTGGCCCCTGAGGCTGAGTGTCTGCCTGGCTGCACCAGGCACAGCCTCTGGGCACGCCCTCGAGCCTAGCCAGCCCTGCCACGTGGGCCAGGGAGGGGAGAGATACTGACCAGCAGTGGCGGGGATTAGGATTATGCCGTGAAATGTCAGAGAAGCACCATCTGCTTTCCCACAGAGACCCAGACTCAGAGAAAAGGCGCGAGCAAGCAGAAGCTACCCCGAGGGCTCCGGGGCTGGGCAGGGGGGGCAGGGGGGTCAGTGGGTCCCCCCGACGGTGGTGGGACCAGGCGGGGTGGGCAGTGGGCTCTGACGGACAGATGAGCAGATGCACAGCTGAGTTTCACGCAAGTTCCAGTGTCCAGAGGGGCTGAGGTGGCACTTTGGTGGCAGCCGGACACCTGGGGAACAGGCATCTGTGGGCAGCTGGTTAGCTGGGGAACAGGTGTCCATGGGCAGCTGGCCACCGCGGAATAGGCATCCATGGGCTTTTGTCCAGGGCACTATGTGTGCAGGGGCCAAATTGTGTACAAAACTCCTTGCTCCGGGAGAGCTCGCAGCTCTGGGAGAGTCTGGGTCCATTTGTGCTGTGGACACTGGCCTCTGACCACCCTCTGATCGCCCTGCTCACTATGGCCCTGGGCGGCGAGTCTGGGCTGTGGTGTCCAGAGGGAAGGAGTGGGCGGGGCTCAGCAGGGCTGGCAGAGATTCGGGGTGTGAGGTCTGCAGCTAGAGTGTCGGCGCTGGGGGCGGGGCGGGGGGTGGTGCTGCCGTCCCCTGCTGTCCCCTACCGTCCCCTCAGCCCCCGGGCTCGCCTCGTCCCTCCCTCCTGCCTGTATGGCCCCTGAGGTGGCCCAGGTCACCGCAGACGGGCGCCCAGGCTTCCTCCTCGCGTCCCCTCGCACTGACAGACCCTCACGCCCGCCCAGGCTTCACTGCCCTCGCCTGCCACTGAGGAGGAAACTGCTCGAGTACTCCAGGGCAGCTGGGCAGGGCTGTCCGCGGCCAGGTCACGGGGCCCTGGAGAAACCAAACGGGAGTTGGCGTTAGTCGGGAGTGCCCATCCTGCCGCAAACCAACCGCTGCACACCCCCACCCCTGTGAAGACCCCACCTCCTGTGGCCCTCGGCCATGCAGGCAGCCTCCCCACGGGGCAGGGCTGGGGAAGTGACCGCTCCTGAGGGCCACGTTCCCGCAGGTGTCCGAGCGCTGCGACTCCGTGTTCGCCAATGGGAAGGAGCTGCGGGGCCGCATCGGAGCCACGGCGTTCTTCCGCCACCAGGAACTGAGCCGGGCGCTGGCGCTAACCGTCTGGGCGCCGCGGCTGCCCTTGCATATTGACGTCTCCGACCCTGAGCTCAACCAGATCAAGGGCTGGCGCGTGCCCGTGGCGGCCAGCAGGAGGTGGGTGTGGCCTCACGACCCCGCCCCCTCCTGGGTTCCCCAGCCCTGGCCCCACACCCCTAGGGTCAAGGCCAGAGACCCATCCAGCTGGACGATGTGGCCCTGCAGCCCCCGCAGGCCCCCACCTTTGCCTCCCAAGATTCAGTGCCCTGTCCCGGGCCTCCATCCAGGGGACCGTCCCCACCGTGCTGTGGTGCGACTGCTGGACCCTTCATGCCAGGGAGGACATGGGCCAGGACAGCAGCCCCATGGACAGCGGCCCAGTCTCCACCTGCTGGACTGGCCTGTGGAGACTGGAGGTTTCTCTTAGGGCTGCCCTGTGAGGTGTAGCCACACACACCAGGGCCCTGGGCCCTCGCCTGTGGCCCCAGGCTGAGACCAGAGTCCAGCTCCTCCTCTCGGGAGGGGTGAGAGGGTCAAGGAGGCTGTGTCTGCACCCAGGAGGACGCCTGGGCTGGGGGACGGGAAGGGGTCTCGGGTGACAGGAAGTTCCCCGGGGCCACAGGCAAGGGCCCAAGGGCTGATCTAAGGCAGAACCAGGGGCTGGAGTCCCGGCGGCCACTTCTGCACATGTCGGGCCCCTGCCGGGCTCCAGGCTCGCCGATGGCAGGAGTGCTGAGCGGGGGGCCAGCCCCGGCTCTGCTCACCACGCTGACCCCTGCTGACCCACAGGCCGGGCCCAGAGGACGAGGAGGAGGAGGAGGAACAGCGCAGGGCCCGCGGCTGCGCCCTGCAGTTCCAGCGGGCCACCGTGCGGGTCCTCGCCCAGTTCGTGGCCGAGGCAGCCGAGCCTGGGGCACCGCCTGCGCACCTGCTGGGCCCCGACTGGCAGGTGGACATCACGGAGCTGGTGAGGGACTCGATGCAGGTGGACGAGCCGCGGGTGGCCACACTGCAGCAGGGCCACGTCCTGGTGGGCCAGGAGCTAGGCATGGCCACGCTGCAGGTAGGACCCCAATGGGCCGGGCTGCCCGTCATCCTCGGAGGGGGGGGGCATGATGCCCAGCGCCAGCCCCTCCCGGCCCTGCCCAGCCTCTGCCCACATGGGCATCTCGAGCCCAGCCCTGCCCGACCCCTGCCCACACGGGCACCTCGAGCCCAGCACCTGCCCTGCCTGACCTCTGACTGCGGGCCCTGTGCGGGGACACTCATGCCAGCAGACATGGGACCACGTGAGCGTGGACAGCCCTGCCCCACCATGCAGCACACCCCTGCCCGCCACCACCACGGGACACACATAACTGTCACCCTACACACATGGTTCATCATGTGACTCATACATGCTGCCACTGTCACAAAAATATGTATGCCCTGCTACGTGGCACATAGATGCACCCACTGTCATGAGACATTCATGCCTTGACTGTCATGTGACCCGTGATACATGTATATTCCTGCTATCCCATAACACATGTATGTTCTTATTATTCTGACACATGTAAGTTCCAGCTGCCCCTTGGCACATGTGTGTTCCAGCTATCCCATGACACATGTTTACCGCTGTCCTTTGACATATGTATGTTCCTGTTATCCCATGATACATGTATGTTCCAGCTGTTCCTTGATCCACACGTGTTGCAGCTGTCCCATAACACGAATGTTCCTACTAACATGTGACGGCTCCCTGTCCCATGATGCACTGTGTATCTCCATGACCACCTGTAGTACCTTGGAGGAGTAGCCGGGAGTGTGGACGTTCCCCTGTCAGCCTCCCCCCTCCCCCACCCTGCCCCTGCGGGTGTGGTCAGGCCTCACAGTCCCACTCTGCCCCAGATCCTGTCCCCGCTGTCGGACGCCATCTTGGCCGAGAAGACCATCACGGTGCTGGAGGAGAAGGTGGCCGTCACCGACCTCGGGGTGCAGCTGGTGGCGGGGCTCTCCCTGTCCCTGCAGCCCAGCCCGGGGAGCAGCAAGGCCGTCTTCGCCACGGCCACGGCCCAGGAGCTGCTGCAGAGGCCCAAGCAGGTACGGGCGGCCCGGACGGGGAGAGCCAGGCGCAGCACAGGGGCCACACAGGGGGCCACACGAGAGGGTTACAGCAGGTGAGTCACCCAGGTGATGTCACACAGGGAGGTCACACAAGTGAGGTCACACAGGTGAGTGACACGGTGAGGTCACACAGGTGAGGCCACACAGGTGGGTCACACAGGTAAGGTCACAGGAGGGTCACACAAGTAAAGTCACACAGAGGGTCACTCAGGTGAGGTCACACAGGTGAGGTCACACGGGTGGGTCACACAGGTGAGGTCACACAGGTGAGGTCACACGGGTGGGTCACACAGGTGAGGTCACACAGGTGAGGTCACACAGGGAGTCACACAGAAGGGTCACACAGGTAGGTCACACAGGCGAGGTCACACAGGCGAGGTCACACAGGTGAGGTCACACAGGGAGTCACAAAGGAGGGTCACACAGGTAGGTCACACAGGTGAGGTCACACAGGTGAGGTCACAGGGGGGTCACACAGGTGAGTCACACAGGGAGTCACACAGGAGGGTCACACAGGTGAGATGGGGTCACACAGGTGAGTCACATGGTGAGGTCACACAGGTAGGTCACACAGGTGAGGTCATAGGAGGGTCACACAGGTGAGGTCACAGGAGGGTCACACAGGTGCGGTCACAGGAGGGTCACACAGGTAAGGCCACACAGGAGGGTCACACAAGGGATCACACAGGTGAGGTCACACAGGACAGTCACACGGGGGATCACACAGGTGAGTCACACAGGTGAGGTCACACAGGACAGTCACACGGGGGATCACACAGGTGAGTCACACAGGTGAGGTCACATGGGAGGATCACACAGATGGGTGACTGCAAGGGGTGTCCCTTCCCTCCTTCCAAGCCTGCCTAATCCCCAGGCTAAAATAGCCCATTTAAAAAAAATGTTGTGCTCCACCCGGCAGTGCTCAGAGTTTACTCCTGGCTCTGTGCTCAGGGATCATTCCTAGTGGGGCTCAAGGGCCCTGACGGGTGCCAGACCTGAGCCCCACTGGCCACATGCAGGCAGATGCTTTCACACCATCTCGTCCCTGCCGTGACTCCTTTCGACTGAGGTGGGGATGCCTGTGGTGGTGTTCTGAGCTGTGCCACTCCGGGGCGTGTGAGTCTCTCGTGAGCCCAGCTCTCAGGTCTACAGCCGGTCCCCTCACATGTCTCTGCGGGTCTTGGCCCCACCCGGCCCTTCCCAGCCTTGCCCACCCGCTGCCGCCCACCCACGGCCCCTCCTTCTCCCGCAGGAAGCCGTCCTCAGCTGCTGGGTCCAGTTCAGTGACGGGGCTGTCACGCCCTTGGACATTTACGACGGGAAGGACTTCTCCCTGCTGGCCACGTCCTTAGACGAGAAGGTGGTGTCCGTCCGGCAGGATCCCAAGTCCAGGTGGCCCACGGTGGCCGCCGAGACGGAAGGGCAGGGTGGCCTGGTGAAGGTGGAGCTGGCCATTAGCGAGCAGTGCCAGAAATCCAAGCGCAGGAGCGTGCTGGCCGCAGGGACAGCCGACCTCAAGGTCAAGTTCGGCCCGAACGACGCCCGTCCCAACGCCAGCGAGGGCAGGTACATGGGGGCAGCGGCCCCCCTGGAGACTGGAGCCAGTGACCGCCGGCCCCGCTGGCCCCCGCAGGAATGGGGCGGCCGAGGGGGTGCAGCGGCCAGCAGCTCATCCGTGGGCCTCCCGCAGGGCCGAGGCCTGGCCACACAGAGGCCTGCCTTCCCACGGCAGGACGAGGAGGGGCCTCACACTGTCCCTTTCGGCCTCACCAGCCTCCCCGGCCCGAGGGGCCACCCTGGAAGTGGCGGAGCCCCGGCGGAGGACGAACTGGCCCAGGCTGCCCAGGGGCTGAGTGACCTGGAGGTGGGCATGTATGCGCTACTGGGTGTCTTCTGCCTGGCCATCCTGCTCTTCCTGGCCAACTGTGCCGCCTTCGCGCTCCGGTACCGGCGCAAGAGGGGCCCCTTCGAGGAGGCGGAGGGTGTGAGCCACGCGCACGACTGGGTGGGCCTGAGCCAGCGGGCCGAGCTGCTGGAGAACCCCGCCGGCTTCGCCTCCTGCGCCGAGGAGCAAACCACGGCCCTGGACAGGGGCCTGGACTTTGAGGAGAGCAAGTACCTGCTGGCCAGCGGCTCCCCGACGAGCCCCAACGGGCAGCTGTGCAGGGCCGTGGGCACCCCGGCCCCCGGCGGGAGGGAGCGGAAGGCCGAGCCCCCTGCCTCGCCCACGTCCAAGCGGAAACGAGTGACCTTCACCACCTTCATCCCCGCCTCGCCCGACGCCGGGGGCCCTGCCACGCTGACCTGCGGGGAGGTCGCTGGCCACTGGGGCTGCCAGGGTGTGGACGTGGGGGCCCGTGAGGGCCAGCTCTGCAGCTGGGAGCGCCCGCACGAAGGCGTGTGAGCCGCATCCACCTGGGGCTGATGTTCGTGGGTGCAGCCGGCCCCCTGGGGGCTGATGTCCACTGCAGGGCGGGACTGGAGGCCTCAGAGGGACGGCACTGAGATTCCCATGTCTGAGCCCACAGGGCTCATGGGTCCCCTCAGTGGCCACTTGAGGCGCGCCGGTGCTGAGTGGTGCAGGTGGGGCTGGCCCAGCTCCCCATGTCCGGGCAGCGTGCACTGGCCTTTTCCCCCACGGACCTAGGAGGCATGGACAAGGCCAGCTCCTGTCCAGGTAAATGCCGGGCCAGGACCAGGCTCTCTCACCCGCTTGGGCTGTGCAGGCTGCGCCACCCCCCCCCCGCCCGCCAGGTATGACACTCATGGCCATCATCCGGGAGGCCACCATGTGGCCCCACCACAGGGATGTAGTGGACAGAGACCCCCACCATGGCCTGCGGGCAGGCCCAGCAGAGGCCGGAGCTCAGGGAGCGTCTCCCTTCCCTGCAGGTGGGGTCCCCTCGGCCCAGGGGGAAGGGGCCAGGACAGCCTCCTGCTGCCTCCGCGGGCCCTCTCTGCACGAACTAAAGCCCTGGACAACCTGAGCTCAGCTTCCCCTGGCAGAGGCGGTGACTGTGAGGCCAGGCACAGCCCCTCCCCTACCTTCACTGACCGGTTGAACTGGCTGTGAGGCCCCGTGAGTGAGGCCAGCCTGTCCAGCCAAGGGCTGCCCTTATCTGCACGGAACACAGGCAGTAGCAAGGGAAGACATGGGGCACACGGGTGTAGACAGGGACACGTGTGTTTATGGTGACATGGTCACAGTGACATGCGTGTGTAGATGAGGCACATGTGTCTATGGTGACATGTGGTCACAATGACATGTGTAGACAGGGACATGTGTGTATATGGTGACATGGTCACAGTGACATGCATGTGTAGACAGGAACACGTGTGTATATGGTGACATGTGGTCACAGTGATGTGTGTGTAGATGGGGCACGTGTGTATATGGTGACATGTGGTCACAGTGACATGTGTGTAGACAGGGACACATGTGTATATGGTGACATGGTCACAGTGACATGCGTGTGTAGACAGGGGCATGTGTGTATATGGTGATGTGGCCACAGTGACATGTGTGTATAGATGGGGCACATGGGTATAGGGATGCATGTGGAGACAGTGGTTCATATTTATAGACAGGAGCACATGTGCAGAGATTGTGATAAGTGTGTTGAGCAGCCACACGTGTATAGGCAGTGACACGTATGTATAGGTAGCGATAAACATGTATGAGTGGTGGTGTATGTAGATGGTGAATGTATGTAGAGGTAGAAACAAATGTGTATGAATAGTGATGTGTGTAGAGGGCCACACATGTACAATTACATGTGTGTCTAGACAGGGACATATATGTATAGATCACATGTGCAGGTAACCACATGTGTGTAGGCAATAACTCACGTGGCTGGAGACACATGTAGGCAGTGACACGTGTGTATAGATGATGTTTGGGCAGGGACAAGTGCAGAGCAATAATGTGTGTTGGCACGTGTGTATGAACAGTAACATGTAAGTACTGTTACGTGTGTGTAGATGATGTGTGTGGGCAGGGACAAGTGCAGAGGCAATAATGTGTGTATGAATGGTAACATGTAAGTACTATTACATGTGTGTAGAAGACATGTGTGGGTAAGGACAAGTGCAGAGGCAATAATGTGTGTAAGAACAATAACATGTAAGTACTGTTACACATGTGTAGAAGACGTGTGTGTACAGGGACAAGAGCAGAGGCAATAATGTGTGCTGGCATGTGAGTACAAACAATGACACGCATGTGCAGATGTGCCGCCTATCTCCCTTGTGGGTGCGCCTGGGTCCCGGGTCCCTGACCTTCCACATATGTGCTGGGTCCCCTCTGCATGTCTGGGGACGCAGGGTCCAGGAGGTGCAGGTGCATCTCAGCAGCCTCTGGCTGGGTGGGTGTCGCTGCGCCTCACAGGACCCGGATGTGGGTCCCCCCAGGCAGGCATTGAGCCTCCGTGAGAGCCAGCCCTTGGCCCTCCGCATCCATCTCCTGCACGTGTGTCCGCGAGGAGCCGTGCTGGCCCGGCGGGAAGGTGGGCGTCCAGCTGCCCTCCCATCATGCTCTCCCCTGACGGCGAGGGAATCGTTTCCGTGATGACAGACCAGCATCTAGTGGGAGGCTGTTGGGGTGAAGCCTGTTCTCACGTGGCCTGCCCGTGTCTCGGGGGGCAGGACGCGGCTTGGGGAGGCCTGCCTGGGCTGGGCTGGCTGCCTGCAAGGGGTCTCAAAGCAGATTTTGCACAGGGTCCTTTGGCTGTGAATAAAGAGTGGCTGTTGGTCCCCTTGTGACTGCGTCTCCCTCCTGAACCCCCAGAGATGGCACCGGCCACCTGGGGGATGCCGGCTTCTATCCAGGCAGTGGCCCTGGGCTGCCAAGTTGGGTCTCACAGAACAGGAGGAGGCCTGGCTGGCCCTGGACTGACCCCAGAGCCCAAGGTCAGAGTCGGGTCAGGAATGGGAAGGAGTGGCCCCTGCCAGGGCTGTGGAGGAAACCTCCAGAATATTTCAGGGTCCTGGCACAGGCTTGGGAGACGGCCCCTGTCTGCAGGCAGAGTGCATGTGGGTTGGTCCCCTGCCCACCAGAACCCGCAGGGTCAGGGGCACCCACATGGGCGCCTCCACCTGACTTCCAGGAGGGCCACAGCCAGGCTGGGCCAGGGGACACACCTGAACTCGGGACCATGGTTGACCCTTCACAGTGACAGGCCTGGGGTCCTGGGAAGCTCTGAGCAAAAGGACGGCAGGCAGGAGCTCGGGACTCCCCAGTCGCTGGGCTCAGTCCAGCACCCTGGACTCCAGGACGTGCTCCCAGTTAGAAAGGCAAGGAGGGAGGGCCACTGACACAGCCCCCGAGAAATCCTCCAAGAGCTGGTCAGTCAAGAGCTGAGGCTGTGGGCTGTCACAGCGCAGGACCCCAGAGCTCGTGACCTGCTAAGCGGGATCTGGTCTCGGTCAGCGTGGATGGCAGGTGGGGCCTCCAACTCTGGGGGCCGGGGAGCCCTTACAGACTCTGGGAGGAGGGCAGGCTCCCGAGGGGAGTGCAGGAGCTTGGCGTCAGTTCCGTGGTGACCCTTGGGAGCAGTCATGGACACTTGTCCCCTCCGCCCCGTCCTCATCTCTCCGCCTGTGTCACCTGGTACTCAGGACAACTCTGGCACAATGGTGCATCTGGGCAGCCCCTGCCCAAGGTCTCTGCTCCTGACGCGAGCCCGGCGTGTTCCGTCAGAGCACCCCGGGGTTGGCACATCCCCGGGACCAGGAATTCCTCACAGTGACCCCAAGTCCCTGCACCCAGCCGGTGGGCCAGTTCTGCCACGGCTTCCAAGCACTGCGGTCACCATCTGCCCGACGGCCACCCTCAGTTGCCCCCTGCCCCATGTGCTTCCGGGCTCGGCGTGTCTGCTGAATGGAGCATCAGCAGGGTGACCTCTGGGTGCATAATCCAGGCCCCGTCTTGGCCCAGAGTCTAGTGCTCCTGCGGGTGCCTGTGAATCCTCGAGGGGAATGTGGACTCTGGGCTCAGCCCGGGGCCCCGGGGACCTGCATCCTTATCACCCTGCCCCTCCTCAGTCCCTGACGTGAGTCTTGGCCTTCCAGAGCCCTGCTCCCCCAGAACTAATGCACTGGGGAGCCCTCTATCAGTCGTCAGGAGCTTCCCTGCCCCTGAGTCACCCTCCCCCCACCTGCTCCCGGCTCAGGGTGTCTGCATCTGCAGCGTGAGAGCAAACCTCCCCATGAGGTCATCTTCCCTGGGTAATAGAGCTCCAGAGAGCGCGGCCTGTCCCACCTGTTCTCCATAAGCCCAGGGCCTAGCACCATGTCCTACAGTCAGCAAGCACGCATGGGCGGGGCTCACGGAGCAGGGGCGGATGGATGGGGTGGGGGTTGGAGTGGTGGATGGGCGGATGGGTGGAGGGAGGGATGGGGGGATGGGTGGGTGCATAGATGGGGGGTGGATGGATGGTTGCTGGATGGATAGTGGGTAGATGGTAGGTGGGTGGGTGGATAGGTGGGTGGATACATGGATACATGGGTGGGTGGATGCATGGATGGGTGGGTGGGTGGTGGGTGGCTAGTGGGTGGATGGTGGGTGGTGAGAGGATGGGTTGTTGTTGAGTGGGTGTACAGATGTAAACAGACAGTCAGACAGTGAACAGATGACAGCCTGGGTGTGGAAAGCATCATGGAATAAATTGAGTTCCCACTTAGTGGGATCCAGGCAACTAATCCGCCCCCAGGATCTTCTTACACGATCTAGTGGCTTTTCCAGGTGGATGGACACAGCCTCTTGCCCTGGGCACGTCCCCCGGGAGGTGACCATAAGTCTGGAGATGCAGGGAGACTCCGGCCCTCCGTGCAGAGACGGTGGCTCTCGGGGTCCCCAGTGGCAGGAAGGCACCAGCCCTGCCCCTGTCTGCCCAGATGGACCTCTCTGTGAGGGGCGTCCCTGACCTCAGACCCCACTTCCCAGCCTGAGCCGGGCAGCCCCCATGGGCAAGCAGGACTGCAGGGCTGGGGGTCAGGCTGACTCTGAGGGGGGCACCCTGGGGTGGCAGGGGCAAGGTCTGCTCTCTCCCTGCGGGCAGGCTGAGCCGAGGAGCGGAGCACTGACTCCAGAGCCTGGAGGGGTCCCTGGAGAGCGCATTGGAGTCTCATTAGCGTCTGGAGACATGGGCGGGAAGGTCCCCACCGCCAGCTGACAGGCGCTGAGCTCTGCTCCCCAGGGACCACCCACCAGGCCCTGCTCTCCCGTAGGTGAGTCCCCAACCGATCCAGACACCGGGAGCTTCTTTCTCGCACAGCCCCTGGGACGGGTGATGAGACACAGTGCCTGGGACGTCTGCCCCGCCAGGCCGAGCCTGCCAACTGTCGCGAGATCCCAGAGATGCCCAGTCTCCCACCACAACTCACCATCCATGCCCTGAGTCTGTCCGCGGGCCTGGAGACCCCTGGGTGTGCTGGAAAGCACCCAAGAGCTCCTTCGCGGGCTGAGGGTTCAGCAGCCTGGGGCACCCTGCGGGTCAGACCCCCGTGTTCCCGGCCTTGAGGCTGACGCAGCCACTGCCCCCAGCCACTCAGAGGTCCCCAGCAGGGCGGCAGGAGCCCAGCAGACCTGCGACACGGCTGCTTGTGCCCACCGCCCAGGGTTTGGCTTTGTCTACGTGCTGGAGCTCGGGCCTGGCTTCTGGGCATCTGCTTGGCTTGAAAAGAGGCTGGAGCAGGGGAGGACACAGTGGGGACGGGCCAGCTGGGAGATGGCCTTTCCTCCCCCACCCGGTTCACAATCACTGGCCCCCCTCCCCCCGCCCCCCTCCCTCCCTGTCTTCCCTCTCTCCTCACCCCTCCTCCCTCCTCTCTCCCCTCCCCTCCCTTCCTCCTTGGCAATTTCCCCTCCAAGACTTGGTCAAATTGGACAGGGCTGCTAAAATGTTCTGACCGAGACCCCAGGGCCTCAGAGGAAAGGTGATGAATGAGCACGACAAAGGGGGTGTCGGCAAACGGGGGACAGCGCTGAGCTGGGGACGGGCTGCCCCCTGGGAGGGAAAGGTGCAAGGCACAGGCCTGGCTCTGTGTGCAGACCCAGCTGTGGGGCCCCCTCTGCCGACTACCAGGGCACTGCAGGACCTGGGCCCCAACTTGACCTGTCCTGCCCCACCCGTGTACTGCGGGGCAGCGGAACACTGTACGGGCTCTCAGACGAAGCATCTGTCCTCCTGATCCTGGTTTCCAGGGGAGATGCCTTCGTGCCCCTGGCCCGGTGCAATCACGGCCTGCTCTCAGGGGGCAGTGCCCTCGGCTGCTGGCGGCTGAACTGGAAGAACCTTGGGCCAGGGCGAGGCCTTCTCTGGGCGTGGGGGCCACCCAAGCGGCTTCTGCCATGAGATAAGGCCGAAGGGGGGGTTGCCGATGGGGGCCACAACATGGCCAGACACAGGAGCTGCCACCCCCCACGGCGTGACAGGGACAGAGGGCGTCCAGCCAAGCCACCAGGAAATGCAGGGGAGGGTCGGGGCCTCAGGCCTGACCCCGATTCTTGGAGCAGACTGAGCTGGCCTAGGCACAGATCTCTGGGCTGGCACCCCAGGGGAGGGGGCTCGTTCAGTGACCCTGGGGGTGTCTGTGGTCAACCCTGGACCAGGGCCACGAGGTCATGAGTCACAGAGCTGCCCCGCTGTGTCATCTCACGGAGGATCTGTGCAGCGTAGAGCGCTCCCAGCCGAACTTTAATTGTTACCTGATTCTGTTTAATATTCGGTGACAAAAACACAGATTCCAACTTTCATTGCCTATTTTATAAGTGTGGTTGGTGCGAATCAACCGGCTTGTTGGAAATTACAGGCGGTTTGGTTTTGTCGCCATTGTGGAGATGTTTGAAGCAACTCTGGAAAGTGACCATGGCAATCTCGGGGTCGCACCCGGCACTCACTGTGGTTGACCCTGAGCAGAGACGGCCGCGGGGGGCACAAGACAGGTTGGTCTCGCGGCAGCCACTGGGGGAGTTTCTGTCCATGCGGAGTCCACTGTAGGCCGAGATGGCGGCGGGCTGGAGGTTTGAGGGCCCCTGCCTTGCTTCCAGCCTCTGACCCAGCTGGGGGGGGGGGGGGGGGGAGGCGGAGCTGTGCTGGGAGAAACTGCAGCTGCCCGGGGCCAAGAGAGACGAAGGTGATGGTGCCCCTGGAACCTGCACCCTGGGCCCCGCTCTGCCCTGCCCTGCGCGCAGGTGGGGGGGGGGGCAGGACCTTCAGAATTGATTGAGCAGAGCCAGGAGTAGCCCTGAGGAATAGCACTGCGGGTAGGGCGTTTGCTTCGTTCAATTCTCAGCATCCCATATGGTCCCCTGATCACAGCCAGAAGTAATTCCTGAGTGCAGAGCCAGGAGTAACCCCTCTGCATCGCTGGATGTGACCCAAATAGAAAAAAAATAAATAAAAAAGAAGTAGCCCTGAGCAAGATGCATCAGCCAGGGGCTCCGTCCCCCCCCACCCAGGGCTGCAGGGTGGGCACAGCTGAGCACCAGGACTTGCCACATGCAGGCACCATTGCTGTGTGCTAAAGCCACTGAGCACGGTGGGTCCCTTGGGGTTCCAGGGTCCCACACCCGCCGTTGTTCCACACAGACCCGTGGCCCAGAATGGGGCTCAGGGGCAGAGTCAGACAGGTCAGCTGAACCAGGAACCCCGGGCACTCCCCAATTAGACCGAGGCCGGGCCACCCCACCCTGCACCCAGTGTCCTTCAGTGCCTCTGCCTCGACCTGAGACCAGGATGGGGCATCTGCCAGAGCCCGGGGGCTTCAGGCCGGTGTCTGGGGACACAGGCAGGACCTGGGGCACGGACACAGCCACTGAGCAGCCTCTGGGGAAGAAACACAGGACAGGCAGGGACAGGGGACACCAGTGCCCTCACTCGCCCCATCACGCGCCTGGACCAGGGCCAGCACCTGCGATGGGGCGGGGGGCTTGCCTCAAAGAAACAGGCAGGGACCCCAGACCCAGGACACAGCAGGCTGGGGAGGAAGCATGGGCAGAACTCCCCCTCCACACATGCAATATACACATACACACACACAACGTGCACACACACACACAGACACATGCACACACTATACACATGGACACATGCACGTACATGCACACATGGACACACACATATATACACACATGCACTCATGCACATGTACACACACACGGACACTGACACAGTCCTGTGCTCAGGGAGGCCCAGACGGCAGCGTGTTCCTGCAGGCAGGATCATCACCACCCCCACTGGACACTGTCCACTGCCCAGCCCTTCCCACACCCCCTGAGGCCCGGTCTTCCTCCCGCTCTCCTGGGGGCATGGGAGCCCAACGCGGCAAGCAGCCCAGCCATCCAGATGGGCTCAGAGCACCCATCACCCCCGCCAAGGCCCAGGTGCGCGCAGAGATCCCCAGGGAGGCAGGCCGGAGTGAGGAGTCGGCAGATGGTTTATTCCTGGGAGTGCCCGGTGGGCGGGCAGGACAGGAGCATCCGGGTGGTCAAGGCCTGCTCTCAGGGGCCCACTCAGCCATACCCCGGGCCACCCCGCCATCAGCCGCCCTGGGAGAAGGTCATGGCAGCAGCCAGTGTTGAGGAGGTGCCATGGAGGCAGCCCAGGAGGGGCCTGCAGGGGCCACAGGTCCTGCTGGCTGGACCCTCGCAGCCACACGTGGGTCCATGCTGCTAAGAAGACGGTGTGGGTAGAAGGGAGTGTCCTGGCCAGCCCACGGTCAGTCACACCCACGATGTCCCCAGCCGGCCATCAGCCCGGTCATCAGGCTTGCTGGGAAAGTGCCCGAGGGGGCTGCGGTGTCCTGGGGCCAGCGCGTGTGCCAGGCCAGGCTCGTGTTTTGTGGGGGGCCTAGGGCGCCGGCCCCTGCAGGCGCTGCACGAGGCGCTGGTAGGTGTCACGCTCCGCCTGCCACGAGTGGTACCTGCGCACATACTCCTTCCCGTGGGCCACAAGCTCCTTCTCCAGGGCAGGGTCGCGCACCAGCCTCTGGGCCAGCTGGAGGAACTCCTGGGGGTGAGAGAAGGGTTGGGGGGGTCGTCTCTGCCCCCACCCCGCCCGACGCACTTCCACACCTGAGCAATGCAGGCCGGGGACGCAGCATGACCCCCAAAGTCTGGCCTCTAAGAACCAGGATGGGCTTGCGTGTGCACGTGTGCCCTGGGACCAAGATGGGCACATGTGTGCGTGGGTACGGGTGGGCGGCAGGAGGTCTCCCTGGAGGTGGGGCCTCGAGGTGCTCAGAAGTTCCCGGTGACCGAGTGCCAGCCCCTGCCTGCCAGGGGTCCCGTGATGCTGGTCTGAGTGCCTGCGGGGTCGAGCCGGCAGGGCAGGGTGACCCCCGCCCCACTGCAGTTCCAGAAGGGTGGCACATCCTCTCTCCCCTCCAACCCTATGGGTCCCGGGGGGTAGTCAGCGGGAGGGGGAGGGCAGCGCCACCTACCTGCGGGTCTGCAAACAGCAGCCCCGTGACCCCGTGTTGTACCACGGCCGCGTTCCCTGGGATGTGCCGCGCCAGAACCGGCACCTCCAGCTCCATGGCCTGCGGGAGAGGGCAGCATGGACACAGGGGCTGGGGGTCAGCAGCATGGACAAAGGGTTGTGGGGTCAGCAGCATGGACACAGAGTCATGGAGGTCAGCAGCGTGGACACAGGGTCTGGGCATCAGCAGCATGGACACAGGGGCTGGGGGTCAGCAGCGTGGATGCAGGGTCGTGGGGAGTCAGCAGAGTGGACACAGGGACTGGGATCAGCAGTGTGGATGCACATGACAGCAGCACTGTCAGGTTGGCCGAGCAGGGGTGGCCCCTGGCTGCCCACACAGAGGGTCCAGGGGGCGAGAGGCAGGAGATGGGACGAGGGGCTCGCGGCTGGCCGGGGACAGCTTTATGCCCTCTGTCACGGCAGGTGGCCCCATGGGGGACAGAGCTGAGCCTGCCAACTCACTGCCCACCTGCAAGTGGCCAGACGCAGGAAAGTCGAGGCGCCAGGGGTCCTGGCACAGCGGCTGTCACTGGGCGTGAGGGGCCAGAGTGGACACTGTCAGATGGGGCAGAGCCAGGAGGGGGACAAGGGCGACAGGGAGGCCCAGGGGGGCGCTGGGCAGTTAGACCAGGCCAGGTCCCAGGAGGAAGAGAAAAATGTATTGGGCGTGTGGGGGTGGGGGTGCCTCCTCGCAGATACTTGGAGAGTCTGCAAATCCACGGGGGAAACCCGACAGCCACTGGGGGCCCCAGGGTGCATATGGGGGAGGGGCCAGGCGGGCGGGGGGCCTGGCTCTGGGCTGTGGCGTGTGAGAGCAGCACGTGTGTGCAGGGCGCTGCATGGGGAGTCCTGCATGGTGTGTTGAGTGGCTGTGCACGGCACAAGTGCATATGGGCATGCTCTCTGTGCATGGGGCCGGGTGACAGGCATGAGGATGGGTGTGTGTGAGTGTTAGCACGCGGGTGTCACGTGTACCTGAGAGAGCATGTTTCTGAGTGTGCTGTGAGTGTGTGAGTGTGTGTATGGTCTGAGTGTGTTGTGGGTGTGTGTGCAAGCATTGTGTGAGAGTGTGAGAGTATGTGCCAGAGTATACTGTGTACATGTGAAAATGTGTGTTATGTGTGTATGTGTGTGTGCAAGTGTGAGTATACGTGTGCAAGTACATGCGGTGTGTGTGAATGTGTGTGAGTATGGTCTGAGTATGCAGTGTGTATGCATGTGTGCTTGCAGTGTGTGTGTGTGTGTGTGTGTGTGTGTGTGTGGCAGGCCATCAGAGGCTGGGAAGGACACTGCATGCTCGCGTGGTGTTCTCCAGCCTGAAGGCGGTGCAGGACCCAGCTCTGGAGAGCCTCGACCCACAGAGGCCCGGAGCAGGCGTGGCCCCCAATGAGCACACATAGCTCTGGCTTGGAGCTTGCCCATGAGCTCGCTGCAGCAAGGGGCTTTCATCAGCTTCACGGGGGAACCGCAGCACCAGCAAGGCAGCTCTCTGGGAGGGAGCCTTTGTTCTGTGATTATCAGCCGCTCTGGCTGATGAATCGATTCTAACAAGCCGCTCTGCCCCGCCTCTGAAATCAGTGCCATTCAAACCCGTGGCCCAAAGGTTATTTTGGAGTTTTCCAAGAGCCCTGGGGCAGGAAGAGTCACCACAGCTGCTTCTCCTTTGGAGCCAGTAGGCTCAGGGAGACCTGGAGACCCCGCCCCCGCATGGGGGAGAAGCCTGTTTGCTGACAAAGGAGCAACTCGCAGAGGTGTGGGGGGCAGGGGGCCCTGCCACCCCCATGACACACACATGGGTGGCCCATGACTGTGAGGGCTGGTGTGCCGCTACGAGAGGCCAGGAAGTTGCGGACAGGACACTGGACAGCACTCAGCCTGCCCGTGGGGAGCCCAAGCCAAGGACCCCTAAGACTCATGGGGAGGGGCAGGGAGCCAGAATGAGGGGGGAAGGGGAAGATGGACGGACTAGGTGATGCCTGTCCCTGAGGCACAGCGAGGAGGAGGGGCCTTCCCAGCTGAGCCAGGACTGCTGGAGCCTGCAGGGCGCAGGCTGCAGACAGAGGGACAAATCTGCCATTACCTCCAGGATGGCTGCTGACATGCCCTCGGACACGGAACTGTTGACCAGCGCGAAGCAGTTCCTGATGACCGCGTGCAGGTCCTCCTGGGGCATCTCAGGCAGCAGCCGGACGCCCGGGCTCCTGCCGGGACACACAGGGGGCTTTGTGGGCCCAGCCGTGCCCCCCACACACAGCTCGCGGGCACCCGCCCCACCTCCCACCCCACCAATAGGCTGACATGGGCCGGGGTCAGGCTGTCACAACGCAGACATGCATGTGTGGGGAGGATCCAGCCTCACAGGTGGAGAGAGGGACCTGCAGTGAACATGGGGCCCACGGGTCCCTGGAGGGAGCATCTATTCCTCCTGCCCACAGCCCTGACTTCATGTCCTTAGGACTTCATGTGTTGTGGGCAGATGAGTCTCAGAGAGACAAGAGCAGGACAAGAAGGAGTCCTGAGGATGGAGTGCCCGGGGCTGACCCGCTGGAGGGGTCATTCTGGCCAGAGCTGCTGCGCTTGTCTCTGGGGAGGATGGTGATGCAATGACAGGAGCTCTGCAGCCACCCTGTCACCTCGGGTGGGCCCAGGGGAGGACCGCCATGAGGGTGAGAGCCCTGGAGGCGGGCGGGCGCCACGTCCTGTGAGAACTGTGCTGCTCCCACGAGCAGACCCCCCCCCATGGGCAGTTCCCCGATGGGCCAGACCCGCCAGCTCCCCGCACTCACCTCTGCACTGTGGCCTTCACCTCCCTGGTGAACGCCGGGTCCACCTGGAAAGACACGGCCAGGCTCAGGCGCCAGACACTCCTTGGGACGAGCCCCAGCAGCAGGGCCAGGCACTTCCTGGGGGCAGCTGCCCTCCTCCTGCAGGTGCAAGCCAGACATCGCCCCCCCCGCCCCACCCCTCACAGCTGTGCACTGAGGTCTCCTGTGTGCAGCCTCCTCTCGGCACCGGAGGCCCCACCCACCTAGAGGCCCGTCCTTGGCCCCTGTGATGTCCATGTCCCGCTGACTCAGACCTGGCCAGGGGATTGTTTCAAATGAGGAAACTGGGCTGGTGAGAAGTGGACCCGGCTGAGCTGGGGCCGCTGGGGGAGGGGGAGGGCGAGGGGTGCGTCACTCACCTCTGGGCCCACGATCACCAGGTACACGCCGGGCTCTTCTCGGTGCCACTCTAGGGAAGGGGAGGCCGTGGGCTGCTTTCTGCGGGCACTGGCGGCCAGGCACGGCCAGCAGTCACGGCCATGCCTCACAGGCGCACGCAAAGCCACGAGGGCAGGGTGGGCAGGGCGTCTGCTCTGCACACGGCCAACCCAGGTTCAACCCCACGCGACCCCTGAGCCCTGCCAGGGGTGACCCCCCAAGCACTGCCAGGATTGACCCTCTAGACATGCCAGGAGTGACCCCCGAGCACTGCCAGCAGTGACCCCCAAGCACTGCCAGGAGTCACCACCGAGTCCTGCCAGGAGTCACCCCCGAGCACTGCCAGGCATGGACTGAGAAAACTCACTCCTTGCCCAGGTACCGCATTTCCTGCCTACGGGGTAAGCGCACCTTGGTTTGGCCAGAGCCGTGAGACCAGATGGCCGCATGGACACCCCTTGGGAAGGCCTTCCCCAGGGGACCCCCAGCACAGGGGCGCAGAAAGGGCTGAGGGGAGGTGGGTGGGCTGAGCCGAATCAGCCGCTCGCAGGGCCAAGACTGGAGCTCATACCTGCAAAGGCGTCCACCAGGTACAGCGGGTCCTTGACAGGCCGGAGGCCGCAGACCAACAGGAACACATACAGGCCGTCGGCGCTCGGGCTGATGTCTGTGGGGCGGGGGGCTCAGGGTGGAAGGGCAAAGCCTCGCCCCACCCCGGCCCTGAGCTCTATTACCTCTGAGGGCCCTGAGACCCTCCCAGGGACTACACAGAGCCAGGAGCCCGGGCAGGTGTGAGGGGACTTCTGGGGAGTGAGAAGGAGCTAAGGCAGAGGTGCTGGGGGAGGGAAGAGGGGCACAGCCCCCTGGGCACCCACACTTAGGGACACCCCCATGGGCACCCACACTTAGGGTGCTCTCAGTCGCCTGCCCGCCCGGCCGGCCCAGGAGGGTCCGGGGGCTCATGGTCAGCCCTGACAGCTCTGTCTTCACAGAAGCAGTGCTGGAGGATGTCTTGCTCCTTGAGAGTGCTCAGGGCCCAGGGCCACGTCCATGTGAATGCATGAGCCTCGTGGGTCACTGTGACGCAGAGGCCCCGGGCAGCTTGTCAGAGCAACAGTGTCAGGGAAACACAGCGGCCACGGGGAGGGGAGAGGCTGGGCTGGTCTCAGCACAGCTGGTGGGCACACGGGACAGGTGGGTGGGGGCCCGGGCTGAGGATAAGCGAGAACTGAGCCACGAGTGGGGGGTTGCTGGGGGCAAGGACAGGCAGGCCGAGGTGCCAAGCTGCTCAGCTGGGATGCTGGTCCACTTCCTGGACCCCCGGGGACCCCCAAAGGGCTGCCGGAAGCATCACAGCCCCCACAAGCACATGAGCTGCCGTGTGAGCTCCCCAGTCACGCGCGGCGGGCTGGGGGGGAGGAGGAGGAGGAGGAGGGTGGGGAGCACCGGGCGACGCCCTCACACTGTGACAGCCACGAAGATGAGAAACGTGAAGCCCTATTTATAACAGCCGAAATAATAACAACCGAATAATAGAATCCTGGAGGAGGCACTTTCTAAAACAGACACCAAGGAAATGTACAAGTCATCACGAAGACAAACAGGACCTTAAGGAAGCGCACAGACACGAGATGCTGAGGGGACACCAGCCAATGTCCACTCTTAACCTGAGCTGTGGGGTCAACAGCTGCAATATGGTAGACATCGGCATGGCGAGGAGACTTGAAAAATCAACAAAGCCCCAACATGGTCACTCACTCGCGTTTCCCGCTTCCTGACTTGCTATATGACCGGCAGCAGGGCAGCCTGGGTTCCTGGATAACCCCGACCATAATGTGACGGTGAACTGATTGCCAGCAAGGCTTGTAATGGCGTACCCTGCTCCATCCCAGCCCCGCATGGTCCTCCAAGCCGGGCGCTAAGGGGAGCCCCAAAGCACTGGCCGTTGCTGCCCAAACACCCCTTTCACCACAAAAAAAAATTATGATAAATTAGAGTATTCGATATGCCAGACACAGTAACAACAAAAGTCTCCAATGGAGACGTTACTGGGCCCGCTCGAGCAAATCG
>JAOXYA010021543.1:0-13438 GCA_028565675.1 Sorex palustris | reverse complement strand
GCCAGGAGTAATTCCTGAGTGCAGAGCCAGGAATAACCCCTGAGCATCGCTGGGTGTGACCCAAAAAGCAAAAATAATAATAATAAAATACCTGATAAGAAAGGCAACTGAACTCTTAAAACAATTTTGCATCAAATGCATCTCAAATGTGGAGGGGTTTTCATTTAGAACTTGAATTTGAACCTCCTGCTGCAGATTTTCCAGGTATGACCAGCACATTGAGGACACAGGGCCACCCTGACACCTAGCTCCTGTGGTGTGCTTGGCCAGGGTCATGTATCCTTGCTGCTCCAGGCAGGTCCTGGGCCTCCCTCCAGACCCTCTGGGAGTGTGGCTGGGACCTGCATCCTCACCTCTGCAGAGAAAGAGCCTGTGCTTCTCTGTGTGGCAGACATTGTCAGGGTTCTGAGACCCACTCCCACCCCCAGCCTCTGCAGCCCCTAACCCCGGGCTCTGTGGCCACTTTTGCAAGACACCAGCAGGATATCCTACCCCCAGCTGGCGCAAAAAAAGAAAAAAAAATTTAGGCCTTAGCCAGACTCCTGGTGATCTGCTCCCCAAGTTGGACTCCAGAAGGGTCCATGACAGAGGGAACATGGCATGTTCACAGGAAGAAAGCCCAAGCCTTGTCAGTCGTTGCTTCAGGACTGACCAGCAAATGTTCAGTGTGTTCAGCTAAAAGGCATGTTGCTGAGTCAATCTCGCTAATGTGTCTCAGCTCCAAGTGAAAGGGGGGCGTGGTCCTGGCTGGACTAAGGGGGAAGGGGGCCGGTGGTTCAGGTCATAGTGGCCACAAGTGGCCTCCTCTGGGACAAGAGCTCTCCCCCACATGCCCACAGCCAGCCTAGGCCAGTCAGAGTTCCGTGGAGATAAGCACAGTCCCTGGAGGTGACCCCGGCACAAAACCCCACCCAGTGCCCACCACGCACCTCTGGATCAGAACATGGGTCCAGGGAGAGACCAGGGCTGTCCCTGCTCTCAGGTAGGGCCAGGCCTGCATGATGGGGGTGCATGGCTGGGCAACGGTGTGTGCCCACAGCTGCAGGCCCAGCCCAGAGAGCAGGGACAGCCTGCACTGGGCCCACCCAATCTACCCGGCCAGGCACTGAAACCTCTCCGTCTGAGACCCTATGGGTTTTGGATGGTCTCATGTCCTTGGACGTGCAGGCTGAGTCGAGTTAGGCCACTTGCATGTTTTATTTCCCAGGAACTCCCCTGCCCCCAGCTCTGATCCAGACATGAGGAAACTGCTAAGCCAATGGCTTCCCTCAGAGGAAGAACCCACCCTTCTCTCCTGGTGTGTGCCCCCCCCTCCTGCCCCAGCCCACTGGCCCCACACTCAGGGCTGGCCCATGCCCTTGCCCACCTGGAATTTCCATGCCATAAAGCTAGCCTCAGGTCAGTGGCCCCCACCCAGAACATCAGGTCCTGGTCACCTCCTGCGGCCAGCTCTGACCGCTGCTTCTTCCTTACCCCAGGCTAGACAAAAGGTGAGGGTGATGTGGGGGCAGAGGCAGGGCAGTGGCCAGGACTCCCAGGTCCTCGGGCAGGGACAGTGCCTGCTTTGAGCCTCATGGTGTGTGTCCCCCAGCCCCTGACCTCCACAGCTCAGCAGACTGGACTTGCGAGATCACCGCGCTCCGGCACAGTCGGGCCGAGCACGGGGTTCTGCGCGCAGAGGGAACTCTGGATGCTCTTAAGAAGGGGTGCCAGAGGGAAAGGACCGGGCAGCGCAGGGAAGTCCATCACGCCCACATCACTTCGATGATCCACGCAGGTACTTGTGGAACATGATTGTCCACGGCTCCGTGTCCCGCAGTCTGGTAACACTACGCAGGTGGAGGTGCGCGGGCTGGAGTCCAGGGCAGCGGTGGACACGTGGGAGCCCCCGGGCTAGGCAGCTTCCTGGCGGCGTGGCGACCCACACACTGAGTCCGTCGCCTGCCGTGCCTGCAGCCCCCGCTCGCGGCTCCGCTCCATCTGCAGCCAGTGCCGCGCCTCCTGCTGTGCCTGGAGACGGCAAGACGTGGGTGCGGGCACGCGGGCCGGGGCGCCACCCCTCCCCGCGCACCTCCGCGGCCTCCCCATGCCGCCCCCGCGCACCTCCGCGCCCTCCGGGTGCCGCAGTCCCTCACCCTCTCCACGCCGCCCCCGCGCCCATCCCCGCGCACTGCGCGCTCCCCGCTCACCCGCCGTCGGGGGCGCGCGGCCCGCGAATCCGCGGGCGGCACTTGCAGCTGCGCCTCCAGCCGCAGGCGCTCAGCAGCCTTCTCCCGCAGCGCGCGCTGCAGCTCCCGCACACGCTCGTCCTGCAGAGGCGTGGGGCGGCGCGCCTTCTCCTCCTCCCACCTGCGGGGCGAGGTGCTTAGAGCCGTCCGACCCGGCCCGCGGGTCCCCGCGCGCTGCCGGGGTCGCCCCCCGCAAACTCCACGCCCTTCCCTCGGCCATCGTCTCTGCAGGGTGGATGGGGACTGACCCGCCAGCCTCCGGGTCGCGCCCGGGAGCTTCCCCGGCACCCGTCGGCCTGCGTCTGGGGTCCGAGTGACGGCGCCCGCGCGCCCCCAGCCCTGCGCTGTGGTGACAAGTGGTGTCCTAGGGGTCGCACGCAGCGCAGGGGCTGCCTCTCCGTCCCGGCCCAGCTTCTGCTCCTGCCAGCCGCACCAGTGAGCCCCAGCAGAGAGGAAGGGCAGGGCGACAGCGCACCTCAAGGCGGCCACGCGCCCCTGGGCGGCCCTGCACAGGGCGATGAGCTCCAGCGCGTCCTGCAGATCCCGGCTCCTGGCTCGCTTGTCCTGGATGATCTCGTCCCGCCGCGCGGCCTCGGCTCGCTGCTGCGTCTCCTTGAGCAGCGCCAGCCGCTCACGGAGCTCCACCAGGGACATCTCCCCTTCCAGGCCGTGCCCAGGGGTCTGCAGGATGGCCGGAAGACCTACTGGGGGTGGGCGTGTCCCCCTCCCCGCCCCATCCTGGCCCTCCGCAGCCGGTGTCCTGTGAGTCTGGACATGCAGCCCGTGGTGCAGTCCCACAGGGCCATCACGCCCCTTGCCTGGCCTGCCCCTCGCCTGATCTCCTACTCAGCCTGGGGTTTGGCTTCAGACCACACCAGAAAGTGCTAAGCACTCAGTCCTCATGGAGCTCAGGGAACCAAATGGGATGCTGGGGACTCAACCGTGGTTGACGTGTGCATGCCCTGCAAGCCTCTGTGTGCCAGTGACCTCACTGTCTCTCCTCGTCTAAGCCGTCCAAGTCCTCCAAGGCGTCCAAGTCCAAGTTGTCCAAGTCCTCGTCCAAGCCACACAAACCATGAACATGGGCTGGCCTTCAGCTCACCTGAGTCAGGTCCACGAGCTTATTCCTGCGCCCAGGCTGCGTCTCCAGGGCATGCAGCTGGGCAGTGAGCTCTCGGCGCTGCCGGTGCTCCTCACGCGCCTCCTCTGCACGGCGCTGCAGCAGCTCCCGGCTCTCCTCTACCACCCTCTGGACTTGGGGGACAGACAGCGTGCGGACGGAGCAGCAGTCCCGGGGAGAGGGGCCGCCCAGAATCTGGGGCCCCTTTCCTACCTGTCTGTTGCCGGTCGTTCAGGAGCCTGGACTGCACCACCTTGATGTTCTTCTGGATCTCCTGCACCTGCTCCACGCGCTCCCTGAGCACCTCCTGCTCCTGCACGCGCCTCTCTGCGCACTGCTGCATCAGCTCTGCCGTCTGCGAGCAACACGCACCCCCATCAGAGCCTGGTGCCAGTCCAGCCTCAGGGCAGCATCAGTGACCAGAGTCAGCCCTGAGTCCTGCTTAAAATGGAGTCCTGGAGTCAGGCCTGCAGAGGAGCCCCTCCCCTATCCTTCCTCCAGTGCCTCCAGGCCCTGCCTGGATTTCACAGTGAGCTGAGGTGACAAGCCAAGGGAGCCCTGGTTAGCCAAGTCCAGCTCCTAGGCCCCCCTGGAGCCCCCAGCCCCAGCCCTTATCCAGCACTGCATCTGCTGTGGGGGCACCCTTTCCCCAGGCTTGTCTCCCCTACGGCTTGGGTCCAGATACTGCTCAACATCCTGCATGCCTGACGTCCAGCTCTTTCCTGGCCTGCCTGGACCACAGTTGGTCCACTCTGGGGCTGTGTCACCCCTTGGGAGACATGGATCAGTGTTCTTGCCATGCTCAGGCTCCGGAACCAGAGAGCAGAAGGAAGCTGGTGCTCTGTGGGTGCTGGCACAAGTGGGGAGCCTGCTGGTGGCACAGACAGTATTGCAGGTATGGGGCACCTGGGGGGCGGGACGGACTCAGGTGGACTATGTGAGTGGCATGGGCCATACCATGAGCACATCCCCACCATCACCTGCTTCCACCTTGGATCCTGGGGTGTGACCCTTATCTCCAAAGGTTTCAGCACAGAACTAGCCTTAGCAAAGAAGCAGAAGACAGGAACACCTACTGGAAATTTTTGTTTTGGGACCACGCCTGTCAGTGCTTAGAGGTTACTCCTGGCAATGCTCTGGAGACCATATAGGATGCCAGGGATTGAACCTAAGACAAACATAGGCAAGGCAAGCAGCCTCTCTGCTGTGCTATCACTGCATGGCAGCTCCAGTGCTTATCCAGAAAGGCCATGGAGAGGCACCAGAGCTTTGGTACATACTGCAGGTAGAAAGCTTACGTTGCATGCAGCCACCCGAGTTTGGTCCCCGGCATCCCATAAGGTCCCCTAAGCACTTCCTAGAGTGATTCCTGATTCAGAGGCAAGAGTTATCCCCGAGGAGCTGGAGTAATAGTACAGCAGACAGGGTGTTTGTTTGCCTTGCACACGGCTGACCCGGGTTCAGTCCCCGGCATCTCATATGGTCCCTGAACACCACCAGGAGTGATTCCTGAGTGCAGAGCCAGGACTAACCTCCTGAGCATCGACGGTATAACCTAAAAAGCCAAAAGAGAGAGAGAGAGAGAGAGAGAGAGAGAGAGAGAGAGAAAGAGAGAGATCCCTGAGCATTGTCACATGTGACCCAAAAACAAGGGAAAAAAGGCCAGCGTAAACAGCCCGGGGAAGGTGTAGTGAAAGGGGCCTTTGGTGCACGAGGTGGGTAGCCTGGCACAGCACTGCAGGAAGCAGCATTCCTAAAACGTATCGACATATGGCTGCGCACCTCCGTCTGGGTGCATGTTCCAAGGTAAAGCCCATGTCCTGAGCAGAACCCACATCCCCAGCACAGGGTAAGGGAGAATCCCCCATACTGACCAGGACACACAATGCCCTGAGTGTCCACCAACAGAGGAGTGGCAAACAGAGGGTTTTCATGCTTATGTACACATGTGATATCACACATATACACAGGAGCTACAAAGCACGTTTAAACAACCACTCATGTCCACATGTATACACACACATATACATATGTGCATAGCTGCATGGCACACAAACATGTGCACAGGCATGTGCGTGCATGGACACATGTGTGTACATATGATGCACATGTGTGTGCACACAGTTCACGGCAGAACACTATTCCTTGAGAAAGGAGGTTGTGTGCGGGCACATGGCTAAAGCCGGATGACGCTGTGTGAAGTCACATAAGCCCGGCAGAGACACAGTTGCGGGCAGCCTGGGAAGAAGCGGAGGTGGCCAGTGCAGGAGATGTGGTCATCGTGCAAGCAGGTCCCGGATTCCCCATGGTGATGACCATGTGCTTGGACTTTGCTAAGGGAGCAAGCGCTCACATTTTCCCACCACACATGCAGAAGGTGAGCGACCAGGGGAGGTGCTGGGTGTGTTAACCAGAAAATCATGTCCCAGCACGTAGGAAGATGAAGATGGTTCAGGCCAGAGCTTAAGTTCTGACTTGGCACACTGAGCCCAGCTCCATCCCTTGCCACAGCTCCAGGTGCAGGCCTAGAGACCTCCGATTGTTGCCAGGGTAGCCCAAACAGCCTTGGCACATGGCATCCTGCACCCTTGCACTGAGCTGCTGGCTCTGCCAGCCCGAAATCGCTGAGAGGGGTACTAGGACCTCCTGAGCATGCTTGGGGGAAAACTCAAGTTCTAAAAATCATGTTAAATGTCTTAAATATATGCAAAGTGAATTGGCCAATCCTATCTCAGTAAATCTTTAAAAGTGGAAAATAAAAGAAACATCCAGACTACTGAGAAAATACCATGGGAAGAAGTTTCCAGTAAGTAACAGCCTGCTTGAGGCTGGAGCAATAGCACAGCGGGTAGGACGTTTGCCTTGCATGCGGCCAACTCAGGTTCAATTCCCAGCATCCCATATGATCCCCCGAGCACCGCCAAGAGTTATTCCTGAGTGCAGGAGCCAGGAGTAACCCCTGTGCATCGCCGGGTGTGACCCCCCCAAAAAAAGCAAAAAAAAAATAATAATAACAACAGCTTGCTTGCAGGGAGTCAAGGACACACACATCGGAGCCACACTTGATCCTGTGTCTCTCCACCAGGTTGGTGTGACTCCCTGAATTCCACTGAGCACGCAGGGCTGAGGGCCACAGCCAGACAGAGGGGTCAATCCCATGGGATACGACTTGATTACTTAGGCACCATTGGCCGCAGCAAGGACACAAGGCACGTATGCGCTTGACCATGGCTCCCACCACATGTCTCTGACAGGCTTCCCATGCGCCACCGGCAACAGGCTGGGTCTGTTAAGTCTCGGTTTTGACTCTTGGGTTCTGTTATGTGCTTGTTTCATCTTGAGCCACACCCGGCAGCGCCCAGAGGCTCTGTGCATGAGGGCTGCCCCTGGCAAAGCTCAGAGCAGCATGGGGTACCAGGGACCCCGCTGCCAAAGCCTGTGCCCCAGTTACCACCCTGGGCCTTGCAAACGTAAAAGAAGCAAGGAGGGCAGCACCGGGGCCACACCTCAGTGGAGGCGGAGTCAGTGATAGGGGCTGTCCCTCTCGAGGCCCTCACCTCCTCTTTCTTCTGCTCAGCCTTCTGCCTGTTCTCCTGCACCAGGTGCTGCCGCGCCAGCAGTGCCTCCTCGCGGCTCAGCTTCCCCCGCAGCCTCCGGCACTCCTCCGCCACCCGCCACTCCTCCTGGTCCTGCGCCTTCATGGCCTTCTGCCACTTGAGGAACTCGGAGAAGTCCCCAGCTCCGTCCACGAGCTTATCAACCCTGGAGACGAGGCCCAGCTGCCATTCCCCCCTGCGCGTCCCCAAAGTCACAGGGACCCCTGGGCAGGAGCAGGGGCTTCCAAGCCCCCAGACTCCAACCACCCTCCTCTCACCCTGCCCATCCATCCCCCCGTCCCTCTAATCCATAGGCACCCTGCCACAGCCTTCCCTCCCTCCCTCCGCCCCTCCCGCACTATCCATTCGCCCTTCCTCCCTCCACCCATCCCCCTCTCCAGTCACATCTGTGCCCCATTCTCCAGGCTCTGCACACAGGGATCACTCCTGGTAGGGCTCCAGGGAAAACGTGGGGGAAATAGGTACAAGGGTCCACCTTGTGCAAGGCAGTGAATGCCCTATGATGTACTATTCCTCCGGCCCCCCACCCTTCTGTCTTCCTGTCCATCGCTGTTTTATTCATTTGCCTGTCCAATCACGTCCCCCAGCCCACCCACCTGTCCAGTCACAACCCCCAGCCCACCCATCTTTCCAGTTAACATCCCCACGCCCACATGACTGTACAGTCACATACCACTGCCCACTCCTCGGTCCAGCTTGTCAGCCTCCCAAGCTCCTGCCCACAACCCAGTTCACAGGTGTGTCCTGGTCTGGGCAGCAGGATTTAGAGGGAGGTCTGGAGTGCCCGAGGCCCCCCAGGTCCAGGGCCAAGCTTCTGTGGCTCCCTGGCTGGGGCCCAAGGCCCTCACCTCTGCAGCTCTTTCTCCACCTGCCGCTGGTACAAGGACCCTTCGCGCAGAATGGCTGCTGTGTTCAGCTTGACGGTCACGTTGTTAGGCTGTAGGAGAGGCTGGCTGTGGTCCGAGGCAGTCCTGGGGGCCCCGCAGGTGGGGTGTGGGGCGGGAGCTCAGCGGCTCACCCTGTAGAAGGTCAGTCTCGGAGTCCGCTGGATTCTGGCTGACGTGTCTTGCCACGACTCCATTCTGGTGTCCTGCCAAGCATCAGCACCTGGTGTCCAAGCCCTGGGGCTCCCCCAGCCTGACCCTGCATCCCCAGGCACCCTGAGTGAGCTTTGCAGAGTGGGGGGCCGCATAGGGTGAGGCCTGCTGTCCAGGCAGCCTATCACCTCCCCTGCCTGCTCAGAGGGCCCAGGACCTCCACGGGCCACACTCCACCAGCTGGGACCACGGCGGGGGTGCTCAGTCCCTCCAGTCAGGACCACAGTGGGGGCTCACCCCCAGTTAGGACCACAGTGGGGGCTCATCGCCCCTGGGATCACCTTGGGGGGCTCACTCCCCCCTGGGACCATGGGGGGTGCTCACTCCCCCAGCTGGGACAACATGGGCCGGGGGGGGCACCTCCTCTCTTGCTCTGGGGTCAGGCAGGTCCCTGGCACTGCCTTGGGAAACCCAGAACCTGGCTGGACCAAGACAAAGGGGCTGCACACACACATGGCCCTAGGGGGCTCCTCTATGCCTTGCCCACCCCCCGGGGGGAGTCACCTGCAGGGGGGTCTCCTCACGACTCCTGAGAAGTGCACACCGTGGCTCCTCCATATTTGCCCTTAGTAGCAGCTCCTGAGGGACAGGGGAGGGAACAGCTATGGCCCCACTCTTCTCCCAGGTACCCCTGTGTGCCCATTCCTGGGTGAGGGCACCACCCACCCACTCAACTCCCCTGGCAGCGCTTGACAGCATCCTCCTCTTCCCTCCTCCCTGCCCCTCCTCCTCCTCCCTCTCCCACAGCCCTGTCCATTCTCCCCCTCCATCCATCCTCCCTCACTCTATCTCCTCTGTCCACTATCTCCCATCCTCTTATTCTCCTCCTGTCATCCTCTTCCTCCTCCCCAACCTCCTATCTTGCTCCTCCTTTCCATTCACCCTCTTCCCCCACCTCCTCCCCCCTTCTTTGCACACCCCCCAGCCTGTGAGGTGGCTTGGGAATGGCAGCTGACCTCAGCCATCCGACGATTGTGCCTCTTGGTCACCTTGAGCAACTGCTGCTCTCTGGGTGGCTGGTGGGTGCTCTTGGGGACCTGATGAGGAGGGTATGGTCAGCAGCTGTAGCTCAGAGAGTGGGAGAGCGGGCTGGAGGCTGCTGCATGTGCATGCATGCTATGTGCCTATGTGTCCACCTGGGTGTGGCTCATGGTATGCTCATGGTATGTACATCAACGCAGGTTCAATACGTGTGCGCACTGAGCATGTATATGCACATGGCACGTGTATACTCGTGTGCACATGTATGTCTGTGGATCTATATGTAGGTGGCATGCATGTGTCCACATGGGTGTGTATGTAATATGTGTGTCTTCACATGGTGTGTGTGTGCACACATGGGTGTGTGTGCAGGTGATAGCTGTGTGTCTGCACGAGATAAGGCAGCCTCTTGGGACCTGCTGGACATGGCGGTCATTGGAGAGGGCCAATGACTTTCAGTGAGCACTGAACCCTGGACTGATGGTTGGACACGCTAGACTGGGCAGGGAGGTTGGTGGGAGTTCCAGGTGCTGAGAGAAGCAGCTGGGCAGCTGGACCCTCTCTCGCAGGCTGCAGCCCTACCTGCCTGCCCCTGGAGGCCCAGCCTTGACCCCGGTGTGCTGTGTCCACCCACCCGATGATCCTGCCAACCTACTCACAGCCACCCTCAGTGCGGCCCTCCCTGGAGACCAGGCCTGTGTTAGCCTTTCCAGACCATCTTCCAGGTCAGCGGTGCTCTGCTGTGGCACTGGCCACCCAGCACCATGCCCTGGGGGCTCGGAGCCCATGGGGCAGGTGCCCTGGCAAGGTGCTCCCACACACACCAGCACCCCAAGTACTGGGAATGCAGGTGCAGTACTGCCCCACACTGGGCTGTGGCTGGCAGCAGGAAACCACAGAAGGGGACTGGGCTGGACCCCTCCACACACATGACAAGGAACAAAGGCGAAGGTGCCATCAAATGTGCTAGACCGCAGAGCCCTGCAGGACAGGTATTTCAATAAAACATTTGAAGATGCCACTTTCATAAAAGTTTGTAAGGCTTCACTAAGCCTCTATTCGAAACGTGATTTTTTTTCATTCCAGTAGTTCATCCCAGCACACTGTCATGGCCAGATGGATGGCACCCAGCAGGTCTAAGCCAGGTCCAGGCCCTCTGGGAGCAGAAGACAACCTCCCTCACTCTCTGGGGGGTTGTCCTCTGCTGGGCATCCCCCACCCTCCCGCCTGATACATCCCACAGTGGTGCCTACACTCACAGAGCTGGTCTTGGCCATGACGGGCACCAGCTCAGGCATGGGGATGGTGCGGGGCCTGGGGGCCGTCAGCTTGAACTCCCGGGGCTCCGTGAGCTTGGCCTTGGTTCTTGGGGAGCGGGACTGCTGGGTCAGGAGCCCCTGGAGGTGGCAAATCAGCTCCTGCACCTGGGGCTGCCACCTTGAAGGGAAGGTGGAGGCGCTGCTCAGGGGTGCTGCTGGAGCCGGCCAGCAGGGGGCGCGTGGGACTCTGGAACAGACTGCAGGCCTGGCGCCCTACAGATGTGGCCCCAGGTGCAGGGTTCGGCCGCCCTCGGTGGCAATCGGGGGGACCCCAGGACAGACGACAGCTGGGACACAGAGCTAATCTGGGCCCCAGCAGATGGCACAGCGGAAGGAAGTTGGCGACTGCAAAGCACGTTCCCAGGACAGCTCGGCTGGGGGAGGCAGGCGGGCGGGGCGCTGCAGAGGCTTGGGGGGGGGGGGGAGCTGGGGATGCCTGGCGGGAGTCGGCCACCGCCCGGCCTGCTCACTGCCCTGACTTGGTGCCAGTGCGCCTGCCCCCCTCGCGCCTGCCCCTCCTCACGCCTGTCCCAGAACCCTTGACCCTGCATGCCTGTCACCACATGCCTGCCGTATCCCCACGCGCCTGCCTGTCCCCGCGCGCCTGTCACGGTGCACCTGCCCAGCGCTCCCTACCTGCTTGGCTCCTGCCCCTGCTGAGGGAGATTGGGCTGTGCAAGGGAGGAGGACAGGCCCTGCTTCCCCCAGGGGCACGGGACGCCGGCACCCCCCTCTGCTCTCGGGGTCCCCAGAGCTGGGACCTCAGCAGGCTGCCAATCCAGTGCTCAGACACGTGTTCCGGCGTGTAGATGAGGCTCCACTCGTCCCGGAGCCACGTGCACAGGTTCAGGGGGTTGAAGAAGAACTGCAGGAACTGAAGCAGGGTCAGGGTGATGTGGAGTGTTGGCCAGCCCACCCAAGAGGGAGAGACTGCCCAGGCCCTGGAGTCAGAGGTTCCCAGAGTGGGCGGGGCCTGGACAGGGTGGGGCAGCATGAATGAGGGTGGACTGGACAGTGTGTGTGGGGGGGCCGTGAATGAGTGGTGAGCGGAGCCTGCACACGGTAGGCAGTGCGAGCAGGCCAGGGACAAGGTGGGCGGAGTGGGCCAGGCATGGACTGGAATTGGGGTGAAATAGAGTGGGCAAGGAATCTGAATGCAGTGTGCACTGCATGGATGGGTGGGGGTGGGGCAGGCAGGCGCCCCTCACCTTACACATCTTGTCCAGAGGCTGCGACTTGATGATGTCTCGGAAGCTTTGGAAGCCCAGCTCCTCCAACTGGAAGGTGGCCAGGTAGCAGATCACTGCAGACAGAGGACCGAGAGCTAGGGGGCAAGGGCATGTGGAGGTGGTGGACACACCGGGGTGAGGCTCTGAGTATTCGGCGGGTACAGTCTACAGAGGGAGCCACCAGGTAGTGGTGTCTTCGGCAGGAAATGCAGGCCTGGTCGTCCGCAGGGAACATTGGCTTCCAAAGCATCCCCCATCTCGTGGTCCTCCACGGAGGTCCAGGGCAAACATCTCTCTTTGGGGTTTAGTCGGGGAATTCTTGTTTGTCTGTTTCATTACTGGGCCACACCTGGCAGTGCTCAGGGGTTGCTCCTGGCTCTACACTGAGGAATCACTCCTGGCAGTGCTCAGGGAACCATATGGGATTCCAAGGAACAAAACCCGGTCAGCCACGTGCAAGGCAAGTGCCCTCCCCCTGGACTATCTCTCAGGCCCCTTGGCAGGTGAGTGCTGAGACAGCTGCAGTACGGCCGTTCAGGGGCTGCAGACCAGTGGACTCTCCACAGTTGCACAGTGCATGATGGCTGGCGCCACAGCCACCCTGACCTCAGCGACCTGCAGATGTGCCCATCCATCCTGTCATCCCCCTGCAGGCCAGGGGCTGGCTGAACCAACCCTTCACAGAGGCCATGCGAAGGAGGTGTCCACCAGAAGCTAAGGACGTCCTGGCAGGCAGCACAGTCCCGCCTGCAGCCAGAGCCCGGGAAGGGGTCAAGAAGTGCAAGCCCTGCTCTGGCTGCCCTCGAAGCCTACCCCGGAAAAGGTTGTAGTCAGCACGCAGGTAGAAACGGCCCTCACGCAAGTAGAAGGCATCTAGCACGATGGTCAGCATCTGATGGTGCTCCAGACACCCCGAGAGAACATCCAGAATGAAGGTTTGCTTCTGGGGGTGCAGCCCCTGCAAGAGACATGACAAGCAAGGCAGGCGCTTGAGGGCACAGGACAGGAGTCCACCCAGGGATGGCATCCAGAGGAGCCAAAAGGGGACTCTGGTGGGGCGCTGGGGGTGGTACATGGGTTCATGCTCAGAGGCCGCCCCGGGTTCAGTCCCTGCCACTCCTTCTGGTCCCCCCAAGCCCACCAGAGATGATCCCTGAGTGCAGAGCTGGCATAAACCCAAATACCAAAGCAAACAAAAACCAGCTTTCAGGGATGCTCGGCAGAGCCCAGGAACAGAGATGGCTGGACGGCAGTAGCGGGACCTTCTGTGTGACTCCCTCCTTCCCAAGGCTCAGTTCTCCCTGCATGCCTGAACCCTGCTGGCAGCGAACACCCCCAGCTAGTGTCCTGGGTGCAGCACCAAAGGGGGGCTCACGAGGGAGAAAAAGACACAACCAGGACTGGTGAGGGGGGGGGGGCCTCAGCCGTGAGTCAGCAGAGGCCACGCAAGCAGGTGGGGGGCCTGTAATCAAACTCCCTTCCGCAGGAGTGTGGTTTCAGCCAACCCGGGGGTGGAGGGGGGTGCAGGATGGACGCAGACAGGAGCAGCTGCCTGGTCTCCCAGAGCCTCCCCTCCCAGGAGCAGCTGCCCTGGTCTCCCAGAGCCTCCCCTCCCAACTCCAGTGGCACCCTGCCCCCACCCACGGGTAGCGCCCCGACTCTTGCTGCAGGACCACGCCTCCATTCCAGGATAGCTGCCCTCCCACTGCAGTGAGACCACACCCCAGTCCATGTGCCACCTCCCCACTTTTTTTCCCTTACTCTCAAACCCCTAGGCCGGCTGCGATAGCACAGCGGTAGGGCGTTTGCCTTGCACGCAGCCAACATGGCCGACCCGAGTTCGATTC
>JAOXYA010021513.1:0-13441 GCA_028565675.1 Sorex palustris | reverse complement strand
GATCATTGTATAATTGAAACCCAAGCACAAAAATGTATAAGTCTGCAACTGTACCTCATGATGTCTCACTAATAAAATTTTTTAAAAATTATATTTGAATAAAAAAAAAAGATCACTCCAGGGACTTCGACTACTCCAAGCTCTACCTCTGCCTACAAAGGTGGCAGCTGTATTTTGTGGAGGTCATCCATGAGGCAGCGAGGGAGCATTAGGAAACGAGGGCAGATCAGGCCAGCAAAGGACACAGCCAGCTAACTGCCATGGCTTTAGTCCCTCATCAGATTGGGGAAACATTTGCCCCTCTTGACAGAGAAGGAACAACTGTGGGCAGTAGCAGAGGGATGTGAGGAGAACAGATGGCAGCTCTGAGAGATGAACACTCAGCATCCGCCTAATCTCTCCTGTGGAAAGGTACCAAAGGCCCGCAAGGCTCCTATCATTAGGGATGGGCAAACTCTGCATCCTTGGAAAAAGACTATTGAATGTTCTGGAATGAATCAGCCAGAGAGGTGAAATTTGTGCTTGTAACAGCCGGCAGGTTGCTCAGCACCTGAGTGAGTGAATCATCAGTACACAAAGACCTGGCACATATCCCAGTGACCGCTGGCACCTAGATTTTGCTCAGTTACCCCACAAGGCGGGGGGTGGGGGGTGCAGGGTGTAGTGATGAATATTTGCTGGTCCTGGTGGGTATGTTTCCAGGTGGATAGCAGCATTGCCCCACCAGGACTAAGAGGGCCAAGTGACTAAGGTCATGCATGCTCCAGAAAGTAACGCTCAGACTGGGCTATCCCCTCTTAGCTGTTGAGGAAGCCTTGCAGGTGACTAAGGCCCAGGATTAAGAAGCTGCTGCCGGAAGCTGCATCTGGGAAGTTTCTGGAAAGAAGCCAGGGTGGGAGAAGCTGCTCCCGCTGGCGGCTCTGTGTGGGCAGCTGTGAACTCCTGAGATGTGAGGAGCTGGAATCCTGATGGTCGGTGACCACTGGTGTTCGGTCACCATCCCTGAGAACCCACAGGAGCTGAGGCCAGCCATTCCAGCCATCACTTTTACATTTACATTTCATTTTTTGCATTTTGACATTCTTACATTTACATGTAAATACATGGCTGGTGTTTCCTGAATTTGTATTTTTGACAATGGTCAGCAGGAATTTTTTTTCCATAGCAGAGAAGTCCCGTAGCCCTTCTTTGATTAGGAAAGCAAAAAGGGACTTGACTCAGAAGAACACTGAATGTGTAGGGCGGTCTAAGTAACCCTTGCTTGCCCAGGCAGTGCAGGTCTCTGTGGGGCTTGGGTCCCAGCAATAATCGGAGGCCAGAGGGTCAGGCCCCAAGGATGCTGAGGGCAATGCATGCAGGGCTGAGGATCAAATGCAGGGGCTGGCTCATGCTGGGCACGTGTGTACCACATGGGCCTTAGGGCCTTAGCACGACACAGGCTCGTTGATTACCTGAAGCTGAAAGTGTTTGAGAAAACATTCTGACCTCCTCCCGGACACCCTTTACTCTCAAGGCAAGAGAAAAGTCTTTCTACATCAGAATTTCAGGGCAGAGTATGAAAAAACCTTGTGATCTCTTCTCCCTGTAGTACTACTTCCCGTGCTGGTTATTTCTTTTGGTCCTTGTGTTCTTGTGAAGATTCTCATATATATGTAAAAACTGGACAAAATGTATATGCTTCCCCCCACCCTTGCGTTAATTTGTCTTTGCTGTTTCCTTTTCAGAGACAACCAGAAACTCAAGAGGGTGGGTGAAACTTCCTCTCTTACACACTCCATACTGCTGTGTTTCTTCATCGATACCCTTCAGTTATTTTCAGGGTTGTTCCTTCCCCAACATGTGGCAATATCAGGTCACTGCACGGGGGCAGGGATCCACTGTTGGCTTCTAGCAGAGACCCATCTCACGTTTCCTCACTCCTCTCCTGACTTCCCCCTCGCCCAAATAATGCAAGGAATCCAGTGTCAAGGCTGAGAACCCCGGTGCATACTCCCATTTGTGTATAAGATCTGAGACATTCTAGCAGTACTCCTACATTAAAAAAAAAAAAAGATCTGAGACATCCACCAACTTCCATACATAAGAAGATAAAAAGTGAAAAGTAGACAGACAGAGGGAAAATAAAGCACTGAGCAACTTTAGTCCATGTTTTGTTTCCCATACTATGCTGATGTAGACTTTCTACCAGGCAAAGCTAATAAGGATCATAAATATTTAGGGGGTTGGCCATGTTCATAAAATAAAAAATTAATATTGGTGATCAAAGCCCTTGATGGCTTCTCTGCATCAATAGAAGTTACTTCCTGGCATAGGGTAAAAGCATAATTTTTGTTTTGTTTCTTGTTTGTTTTTGCTTTGGGGGGAGCCACACCTGGCAGTGCTAAAGGGTTACTCCTTGGTCTACACTCAGGAATTACTCCTGGTGGTGCGCAGGGATGTTGGGGGAACAATCTGGGTCAGCCCTGTGCCAGCAAAGCGCCCTAGAGGCTATGCTATTGCTCCATCCCCCAAAGCGTAATTCTTAACTTGTATCACCAAAACCATCTAGGAGACAATAAAGCCATCCCAGCAATGTACTTACCTCATAGATAATCTGAACTGATTCAAGATTGAAAAGAGAAACCCATGCCAATTCTCCATGCCAATATTTCATCAAATGGACTGCTATAAGGCTGAACCTTGGTAAGAACCTGAGCAGATTCTCAATTTGGGTTGCATAGTACGTGTAAGAAAAAGTCCACAGGAGGAAAGGCATCTGAGGCCAATGTATTGCTGTGAATATTAAAGAACACAGCCAGGTCACATGCCTGCATAGATGGCTATCTCGGGTGAGGGAGGGGCTAGTGACCAGCCTGATCCAACATGCAGATAAGTTAAAAAGTAGAACTGGGAAGAAGCATGTGTTTTCTTCAGAAACCAGTTCTGTGATTTCTTTAGCAAAGAGTCAACGGTGAACTTGAGAAAAAATTAGCCAATTTATGAAGAAAATGAGATCTAAGGAATCCACTTCAAGCAGACTGTTTTGCCAAACAGTGCATCTGGGCATGCACTAATAAATTGCATGAGACCGTAGGACTGATCAAAGACTCAGAGTTCTACATCAGAAAACCTGGAAAAGTTTGCTATTAAGTCTTCTCAAAACCCACCCTCCATGATAATGAAGAATGAAACAGTATACTTCAGAGTCTAGTTATAAGTAAAACTGCTTCCTCATTACAGCAACAAATATAAAGAGTTTGAATATATAACTCAGGAAAAGATAAGCTGACTTTTTAAAATGCCAAGAATGTGAGTTTACTCTGACTTTGATCCACTGTCTTGGGAGAAGCCAGTACCCTGTTCAAGATGGGCATTTTCAATGCTTCCTGGGTGGTTTAAGGTGCAGGAAAGGTTGAGACTCACTGCATTACAGGAAACCTATCCACCATGGTAATTTGAATAGCCAAACAGTGGAATTTAAATCTTACGCCAAGGATAAAAACACACATTTCCTTCTATTTTCAAATTTCCCCTATCATACTTTATTTCCTTTAAAATATATGGAGTAGGTGGATAGAGGGAGATTGAACCACACCTGACAGTGCTCAGGAATAACTCCTGGCTCTGGCTCAGGGATTGCTTCTGGTGAACTCAGGGAAACCATGTAGTGCCAGGGATCAAACCTAAATTGACTGTTTGCAAGGCAAGTGCCCTACCTGCTTTACTATCTCTCCAAACTTGCTGTTAGGACATCTTTGATGCATATCCACCCGTTTGTTATGTGGCATCCTATTTTATTTTTTACTTATTTTGGTTTTGGTGCCATACCTGGCTATTCTCAGGGTTTACCCCTGGCTTTACACTTGGGGATGACTCCTGGTGGTGCTCAGGAAACTATGTGGGATGCTGGGGATCAAATCCTGGTTGACTGCATGCAAGGCAGACACCCTACCCTCTGTACTCATTCTCTGGCTCCTAAATGTCCTTTCTTTTTTTCTACCAATAAAAAAAGCAATATATATATATATATATATATATATTGCATTTTGGGTCACACCGGGCGATGCACAGGGCCTACTCCTGGCTCACGCACTCAGGAATTACTCCTGGTGGTACTCGGGGGACCATATGGAATGCTGGGAATCGAACCCAGGTCAGTCGCGTGCAAGGCAAACGCTCTTCCCGCTGTGCTATTGCTCCAGTCCCAGCAATAATTTTTAAAATCACGAAGACAATTCTTGGAAAGAAACGTACATCCTGTTGGTTTTGAATGTATGTATCAAGCCCATATCTACAAATTAACATTAAGTAATCTTCTCATTGCAATGTTATGTTTCTGCTCATGTAATTCATCTCTGATAAAACAATGACATGTTCACACAATTATATGCAAAAAAGACCGTTCAACAAAACCAATATCCACTTGGGATGCAAATGTTGGAGGAACTAATCATCTTCAATCTGATAAAAGGCCACTATGAAAAAGCATCATATAAAATAACATAATATGAGACTGACACCCAAGGACAGTAGACACAAAGGCCAGAAAGATTGTTCCATAGTTGGAAGCCTGCCTCATGATCGGGGGGAGAAGGTGGCTGGAACAAAGAGGGGACCACTAAGTCAATGATGGTTGGAGGGGTCATTCAGGATTGGATAGGTGTGCCAAAAGTAGATAAAGGACCAAATGTGATAGCCTCTCAGTATCTGTATTGCAAATCACAAAGCCAAAGTAGAGAGAGAGAGAGTATGGGGGAAATTGCCATGGAGACAGGGGGAGGACTGAGATGGTGGGGGGGGGGGAGATACTGGGCACATTGGTGGTGGAGAATGTGCACTGGTGGAGAGATGGGCGTTTGATCATTGTATGACTGCAACTCAAACATGAAAGCATTTTAGCTGTATCTCACAATGATTCAATAAAAAAAGAAAAAGGAAAAGCATCACGAGTATCACAAAAATAATACTTAATAGAATAACTTAAGGAAAGGGTCCCAAGATAGAATTAAAATTGCTACCATTCATAAATTACTCAAAAACTTAAAAAAAAAATTCAGGGCTCTGGAGGGCAGGCTTTGAATGGTGGTGAAAAAAATTCGAGCAAAATATAATGCCCAAAAGTAGAGAGAGTATCTGAGAAATTGTCTGCCATAAAGGCAGGGGAAGGATTGGGACGGAAGTGGGGGGGATAATGGGGACATTGGTGGTGAAAAGTATTCACTGGTGGAGGGGTGGGTGATCGATCACTGTGTAGCCGAATCTCAAACATGAAAGCTTTGTAACTGTAAAAAAAAAAAAAAAGAAAAGAAAGAAAAAAGAAAACAGGGCTGGAGCAATAGTACAGTTGTGTTTGAAGGGTGTTTGCCTTGCAATAGCACAGCGGGGAGGGCGTTTGCCTTGCACGCGGCTGACCCAGGTTCAATCCCCGGCATTCCATATGGTTCCCTGAGCACTTCCAGGAGTAATTCCTGAGTGCAGAGCCAGGAGTCACCCCTGACTATCGCTGAATGTGACCACAGAATAAAAACAAATAAACAAAAAAAGAGGAAGATAAAAAGAGAAGTGAGCCCAGACATGGAAAAAGCGAGAGGAAGAACATGGGCCACAGAAAGGCAAAGTGGACATGGAGCCCAAGACCAGGGAAAGAGACCAGGAAGCCCCTCCCCATCAGACCCCCGCCCTCTTCCAACAGCTGATCCCAGCTGTTGCAGGCACTTGGGTTGACATCCAGATAAAAAGCACGGGAAGCTCCAGCCCAGCCAAACACCACAGGATTCATCATATCCACCCATGGCTGAGGACAGAAACATGGCCAGCTCCAGATGATGTTGGCCAAAGGCAGAGAGGGACACAGTGGCCAAAGGAGCAGGGCAACTCCAGGGTCCCCCATAGACCTGTGTCCACTTCTTAAAACGGATGGACATTTATCCCTGACTCTTCTCAACACCCACCCAGGAAGAGCACTCCACGGCTGACCCTTGCCACGGGGCAATCCCGCCCCAGCCCCAGTCCTAAAACCACAGGCAACTTCATCTTCATTTCTCTTGTTATCTTGCTCCATCGACCAGGGCACAGCTGCTGGGTGACCTTCTGTTGAGGAGCCGCTACTCAGCGCTCTCTTTTTCCCCATTCTGAAAAGAATCCATCAGTAATCTAATTCTGCTAGATTCGGTCCCATCTCAGCTAGTAACTACCCACACAGCTTTTAGAAAAAGTCACTTTGCCTACTTGGAGCGCCAGAAACCTGTGATGAATCTAACAGGCAAATCCATGTAATCCGGGATCTGAAGGAGAAGACACAGGGAATTGCTTCCAACGAGCTCACTTTGGAAACATCTCCTGGCTGAGAGCGAATGGTGGGAGAAGCACAGGGCAAGCGGCTCATGGAAAAGGGAAAAGCAGGGAACAGGAGACAGGATGGAACGATCGATGAATTAGATACCACTCTTCTTTCTCTTTCCAAATCTTTCAAAGAATTGCGACTTACTGTGGTCAGAAATATACTTGATAGCTATGTGCATATATCACTAAAATAATGACAGCAACAATACTTATCCCCACTGTGAAAATTACATGATTTTTTTTTTCTTTTTGGATCACACCCGATGATGCTCAGGGGTTACTCCTGGCTCTGCACTTAGGAATCACTTCTGGTGGTACTCAGGGGACCGTACGGGATGCTGGGATTCAAACCCGGGTCGGCTATGTGCAAGACAAACGCCCTACCTGCTATGCGATCACTCCAGCCCCACATGGATATGTTTCTATGCTGTTGTTTGTTTCAACCCATTCCGTTAGAAATCTATCCTATCCTCTCCTATTCTGTCTGTTCTATCCCCTTCCATTCTGATTCCATCCTCCCCTATCCTATTTCATTCTTTAAAATGCTGATCATAACCTGCTCCTGGACCACAATGCATAGTTTTAAAAACATGGATTTTGTCAGTCTCTGCCATCAGGCAAATTATCGGCTGCTTATATCCAAATATAAGTTCATAATTTAAAAAATAAATTCCTTTGGAAAAAGTCAGGTTTAGCAAATGTTTTCACTGAGTAGTGAGAAGATGCTAATTAAAGAAAGATAAATAATCAGTTTTAATGCTCAAAATGGCGACAGAAGAGAATAGTTAATGGAGTGAGCTGATTTGTGTCTGGGGTTACTCCTGGCTCTGCACTCAGGAATTACTCCTGGTGGTGCTTGGGGGACCATATGGGATGCTGGGAACCGAACCTGGGTTGGCCGTGTGCAAGGCAAAATGGCCTATTTGCTGTGCTATCTATCCAGACCCAGAATCTTTATTTTATGAAGAATTACTTTTACAATAAAAAGTTTCACCGTTTCAAAAGAAGAATGCAATTAATGGCAATATTCAGTTGACCTCAATACATTTCTTTTTATGCTAAGCTTTCAGGAATAAAATGACAGTGTTACTAAGACTCCCACAATAACTAAAACTGGTCTCGAAAGCAACATTATGTTTTAGCTTTAAAGCTACCTACTATTTTTGGGCTGGAGAGATAGTACAGAGGGTAGGGTGTTAGCTTTGCATGTGACCGACCCAGATAGATTTGATCCCCAACATGGCATATCACTCTGACTACTCCAGGAGTAATTCCTGAGTTCAGAGCCTTAACATTGAAAGGTGTAACCCCCCACCCCCCAAAAAAAATAAAGACAACAACAACAACAAAACCCCTACATATTATTTTACCTGGACTGGCCTCACAATCACATTCATTGATTTGAATTTATATATCAGCGAAAAAAATAAGGCGCCTATTTACTCAAATTATATTTTGTTGTTATGAAACACTAAAGAAACATCTTAAAGGCTGTACAAGTTCATCTCATATTAGTGCAGGAAGAATGTCTGAGAAAGTAGGGTTGATCAGGGAAAAAGCAGAAGAAAAGAGAGAGGTTGCTGAAATGTTTAGAATGTTTGATATTTGTTTTGTTTATTTGGACTGGAGCGATAGCACAACAGGTAGGGCAATTGTCTTGCACGCAGCCAACCCAGGTTCGATTCCTCCATCCTTCTCAGAGAGTGGGGCAAGCTACCGAGAATATCCCGCCCACATGGCAGTGGCTGGCAAACTACCCATGGCATATTTGATATGCCAAAAACAGTAACAATAAGTCTCACAAAGGAGACATTACTGGTGCCCGCTCGAGTAAATTGATGAACAACAGGACAACAGTGCTATAAAGCAGTGCAGTTTTGTTTATTTCGGAGATTGGGGAGGGGTTCACAGCCCTGTGCTCAGGGGCTACTCCAAGCTCTGTGCTCAAAGGAGACCCCTGGCAATGCTTGGGAACCATAGGAGGTACTGAGACTGGAACTGGGTGTCAGCGGCATGGAAAACACGCACCTTACATCCACCAATATTTCTCGCCCTGAATTTTTATAGGGCTAGATCAACATATTCTATTTGTCTAGAACTGTTAATTTTTTTTTTCAAAGCAGAAGCAACAGTTTGGAGATGACGTTGGGCCTTGACTTTTATGGGCTCAGATAAGAAGCTGGGGGTTCTCATTGATTGGCAGGAGCATGATCAGGCTTAAATCCTTAAGCACAGCTTCTTATTCTTTTCTTTTCCTTTCTTTCTTTCTTTCTTTCTTTCTTTCTTATAAAATGAGGTTTGGGTTGCAAGCTGCATTGGTTCCTAAGGCATTTCAGCTCAATAGTGGTGCATAAAATAATAATAATGATGATAATAGTTCCAATAAAAATAAAAAATAAAGGGCTGGAGCAATAGCACAGCAGGTAGGGTGTTTGCCTTGCACAGGGCCAACCTGGGTTTGATTCCCAGCATCCTGTATGGTCCCCTCAAGCACCGCCAGGAGCAATTCCTGAGTGCAGAGCCAGGAGTAATCCCTGAGCATCTCCGGGTGTGGCCCCCAAAAGCAATAAATAAATAAATAAATAATAAATGTCATATTAACACCACCATAATTACCTACAATATTTTCATATTCTCCAAGCTACTTCAAACTGCCTCCTGAAATTGGTCTCTAATAAGGGGACACAGAATAGCCAATTAGAAATTAATGAGAGCTGTGTTCAGCCAGGGGTGGATAAAGATCTGCAGGGGCAACACGCGGAAAAGGCTCCCCCTTGCTTTCAGGAGACCCAGATGTCAGTCAGCCCTGGGCTGGAAGGGGGCTCACCTTTCAAAGACTTTGCGGAGGGCCTAGGGATAGGAACTTGGGAGCTGCAGAGAAGTTTCGCTGGAGCCTTGCCAGGAGGCTGTGTCTGGCTGCCTAGACTCTATCCAATTGTCTCCTAGATTTGGGGGACCCGCTGACCCCACTCCTCCATTCCAGTGCTGCCCCAATAGCATCCCTCCTCTAGGACATCTTGGTCCTGGATCCCACCTCCTGGTCACTGAGCATGCAACAGACTGACATCAGCACATTGCCAAAGGGAACGCCCTGCAAATCTGCACAACGGCGGAAATCACGTTGGTCCAGAAACGCCTGGAATGCTTCTCCAATGAGAAGCCAGAGCCTTGTTCTAACTTCGGGGTCTATTTTTAAGCTACCTTGGCAAGACCACATTGGAGCTTGAGACCTCAATTTTATGTGACTCCATGTATTGCCAGAGGTCACGGAAAGCTAAGAACAAGAAGGGTCATCGAGTTCCCAACACTCTTTGCCAGAAAGCCAGGGCTAACTTCATTTCCCACCGTGACTGGGGTTTAAAACATTGGGTTGGGATTAGCCGTAGACTTACTGTTGATTCTCACACACTGTCTCTCCATCCTCCATATGCCACCCCCTTTGTCGCTATTTTCCCTTTTTTGGAAGGGGTTGTTTGGGTTTTGGGATGCTCAGGAACTATTCCTGTCTCTCTGCTCAGAAGTAACCCTCTTGTGGTACCAACAGAGGACCATATGTGGTGCCAGTGAAGGAATAGTAACTTGGTTCATCAAAACCATGAAAGTAACACACTCTTATAAGCATATTACCTGAACTGAAAAAAAAAATTAAGTTGCAAAGGCTGGCAAGCTATCCGTGACGTATTCAATATGCCAAACACAGTAACAACAAGTGTCACAATCAAGACGTTACTGGGCCCGCTCGAGCAAATCGATGAACAATGGGAGGACAGTTTTACAGTGCTAAGTCACTGATATCTCTGAAAAGCATATTCAATATTCACAACTGAGGTCAGGGGCAAGGTGGCAGGCCCTCCATGCTCTGGATAGACAAAGTTTCTAGAATAACAGAATAATTGGAGGAATCAATTGGTCTTGACTCCCTGCACGGCAAGTCATCAATGTGGGTGTTACTTCCTGCTGCAAGGGCCTTGGGGGGTAGTGGTGGAGGACTTGGTTCTTGGACAATTGAGAGTTTTTGCATAGGATCAGTTTCTAGACAACTCTGCAATCATGGAGAACTCTGGCTCTTTTTTTTTTTTGCTTTTTGGGTCACACCAGGTGATGCTCAGGGGTTACTCCTGGCTCTGTACTCAGGAATTACACCTGACAGTGCTTGGGGAACCATATAGGGTGCCAGGAATCAAACCCGAATTGGCCTCGTGCAAGGCAAACGCCCTACCTGCTGTGCTATTGCTCCACCCCGAACTCTGACCTTCTAAGCCTCAGTTGCTTTGTTAATTTGGGGGGTGGGGGTGGGATTGGGTTTTTTTTTCCAAGTATAATAAGGAATTTCAGGGCCAGAGTGATACAATAGAGGGTATGGCACTTGCCTTGCATACTGCCAACCTGAGTTTCCCCAACGTTCCATATCACACCCACCAGGAGGGGTCCCTTAGTGCAGAGCCAGGAGTAAGCCCTGATTACTGCCAGCTGTGCCACACCGCTCCCCCCCTCCCCGGAAAAAAAACAGAAAAAGTAAAAGAAGTTTCAACAAGAATATTTCTATGATATCCCTGAGGTATAAAAATGAGTGGATAATTCTTAGTTCTCAGAGTTTGTTTAATGTAAACATCTGTTGATCTGCTGTCTGATTCCCTGGACCCCACTGGAATAGATCTAGATAATGAGAAAAGGCCTCAAAGAGATACAGGCCACCTCTGCAGTGAAGTTACGCCCTGGGTCGACAGGCCTGAATCCAGGATCGTGGACAGCCGGCCCAGCACACCAGCCACATGAAGGAATGACCCTGTACTAGACCCAATCCAGTTTGCATATGACTTTAGTCCCAGAGTCAGACTCTTTACTGCCCCAGAGGTGAAAATACCGAAAATATGGAGACTTATAAATTAATGAACTCACCTCTTCTGATATCTAGTCCCCAATTTTGCATCTTTGGGGGATGGAGAGCTGAAGTTGATCCCCAGAACTACCTCTCCTGGGACCCCCCTCCATTGAAATAAAAAATGAATCAAGACATTCCACTGAGAAATCTGGGTGGAGAAGAAAATTATTTTCTCTACTTCACGGTCTCAGTCCTAACAGGCCATCTCAACCAATGACGGACCTTGGGTACCAAGGCATCTCAGGTGGAAGGATGTGACACATCAACCAGTGTCATCACTGCTACAAATATAATGGAAACACTGCTTATACACAGGAATCCTAGATCAGGCACCATATGGGAAGGTTCAAGAAAGCTATGCATTTTCCTTGCAATACCTTCTCCTAGTTTCTTGGTGATATTTGTAATTCCTGTTTTGTTTGGTGAATATGTGTGGTGTTGCCTTTGATTGATTAAGTTCTTTATGGGCACTGTATTTTAACAAAAAAAAAAGACACTTCAAGAATTTATTGCTGGACTGGAGAGAGAGCTTTAGTTGCATGTCTGATACACACAGGGACCCAGGTTCGATCCCCGGCACCAAGCTTCATGCTTCTAACTTGAATCTCACTAAAATTTCAGGTTAGAGTATCTAGGGTTCAGTGGAAATGGCTCTCTCAGATTTTTTTCTTTCTTTCTTTCTTTCTTTCATTCTTTCTTTCTTTCTTTCTTTCTTTCTCTCTTTCCTTCTTCTGGCTTTTTGGGTCACACCCGGCATTGCTAAGGTTTCTCCTGGCTCTTCACTTAGGAATTATTCCTGACAATGCTCGGAGACCATATGGGATGCCAGGGATTGAACCTGGGTCTGTTGCATGCAAAGCAAACACTCACCCTATCCACTGTACTATCACTCCAGCCCCCTCCCACAGCCCCTTCAGATTTCATACTATCATTATACATTCAACAGTAGTAAAATCCAATTCACTATCTTCTATTGAGATTCTCTTAGCATGGTCTACATCTTGTCAATGAACTCAAAGCACCTTCTCACCTCAGCCCAAGTATGGCAAAGATTCTGACTCCTATTATCACTAATATCTCTTGGCATCACCTTTGAAATAAGAACAGGGTCACCTTTTTCCTTTCTCAATTTCTTTTCTTACTCTTGTTTAAACCTTCATCATTCCTGTCTGAATGATAGCCCTCCCTGAATAGATTCAAGTAAAACCACTTCTGGTTCTATCATTCTTGACTGCCCTCCTTCTCCTGATTACTTTCTTTTCAGGGGGTTGGGTCATATGTAGGGGGCTCAGGGTTTATTCCTGGTTCTTTGCTCAGGAGTGACCCCTGCATTGCTCAGGTCACCAGGTGCAGTGCTGGGGATTTGAGTGCAAGACCAGTTGCACTGTCCTCCTTGTTATTTTACCTGCAGAACTGGACATCCTGATCAAATTGTGAGGATTCGGGCTGTGTGCCTTCCTTCAGCTGGCTGACATTGAAGAAGGAAAGGGTGTGATTGATAAAGCCGTGCAGAGTCCCATTGTTACTGTAGGAGTACTGGTACACCAGGCGGGGGATAAAGTCGGAGGTGACAGCGATGACGAAAGCCTGAGGAACAGAATGAAAATTGCTTGAGAGGCTCGGTGGTGACCATCCAGGTGGCAGCGTTCCATCTGACTCCCTCAGGCCTCTCTCCCAGAAGCCCTTTCCTTGTAGTTTGCATGGCCAGCTTGTGTGGCTTCTCATCCTTGGTGTGTGTGTGTGTGTGTGTGTGTGTATGTGTGTGTACTATCTTGTAAGAGAGAGAGAGAGAGTGACAGAGAGACAGAGAGACAGGGACACACACAGACAGTCAGACACAAACACAGACAGAAAAACACAGAGAGAGAAAGAGAGAGAGAGAGAGAGAGAGGTAGAGACAGAGACACTCACAGAGATAAGACACACAGAGAGAGACAAAGAGAGAGAGACAGGAGGGAGGGAGAGAGAGACAGACAGACAAAGACAGATACACACAAACACAGAGAGTGAAAGAGACAGACAGATAGAGACACACAGAGACAGAGACACACACAAACACACAAAGAGAGAGAGAGACAGACACACACAGAGACACACACAAACACACAGAGAGACAGACATGCAGAGAGGAGGGAGAGAGAGAGAGAGAAAAAGGAGGGAGGGAGAGAGAGAGAGAGAGAGAGAGAGAGAGAGAGAGAGAGAGAGAGAGAGAGAGAGAGTACCAGTGTGGACCACTTA